>JAVTVY010027682.1:0-109631 GCA_036873755.1 Hanleya hanleyi
AAACATAGATGTTCTCAAGAGAGCGGTGGAAATAATCCAAGAAGCCGTAAAACTGCCCGCAAGGTAAAATGCGGAGATGACGATTGTATGGATATACCTGATGACAGTGTACGGTCCAGTATACAGACTAGATCTAAGGGTGATAGATCTAAGGACGTTGTGACGAAATCAAAATCTGATGATTCCCCGAAGGAAAATATGACGAAACCTGCTGATGTGAACAAATGCGTGACCGAGATACAAAAGTTCAGGCAAGAGATGAGTCAGCTGATGGGATCTCTGGATCAACGTATGGGGAAATTGGAGAATTCCAGTGGTAGTGGACCACCAAGACGGAATTTTCCACGTCAAACCATGTCAAAACCCTTGAATGTGTCTGGTCAAGGTACAGGCATGACTCATAATCATGCAGCTTTCACTGGATGTTACCGATGTGGGGGTGACCATTTTATTCGCGACTGTATGTACCAGTTGTCTGGTCAATTACAGGTTTGCGCGAAACCGTTCGTACCTAGAGCTCAGATGAATCGAAGATATGAGCCAGTTTCTGTAGTGCCTGGGCATACCACTGGTGAGAAGTCTGTTTCACCAAACTGCCAGGGGCCGGTCCATTAGGCCGGGAGTCGGTCCCGCGAGATGAAGGCCTATCTGATGTGACATCTATGAAAATGACGAATCCGTATAATCAAATCACTGGTCATGAGATATTGAGACGACAAAGGCCGAAGTCTGAAGGTGTTTATGTTAAGGGCACATTACAGGGTGTAAATGTGACATATACAGTAGACACTGGAGCGACGAAGACTATAGTTTCTGATGGTGTTTTCTCGAAAATACCACAGGACAGACGTCCCAAACTAAATGATGCTGGGTCTAAAATGTTTGTTTGCGCAAACGGTAGAAGTCTTGATCATAAGGGTATGGGCATTTTCGAGATGTCATTAGGGTCACTTCGATTAGACGAAGAACTCGCTGTTGCCGATATCAAAGATGACGTGCTACTGGGGACCGATATTCTGCAGAAGAGGTCGGGTGGTGCGGCCGATCTCTTACTGAGTGAGGGATACATGATCTTGGATAATGTTGAAATTCCATTAGAGCAGATTCCTCCACCTAGGGTGAGGAAAGTGCGTGCTGCAGATCATTACATCATTCCGGGAATGAGTGAAGCTGTCATAGATGTCCTTATTGACAGAAGCGAGAATGATGATGATGGAGATATGGTTATAGAACCATTTCCCAATTTTGCTGAGAAGACCAATCTTGTTTTGTGCTCCAGTGTTGTTGACGTTGCCAATAATGTCACTGTGAAGGTGCGTTTGTTGAATCCTTTTTCTGAGGCAAAGTCGATAAATCAGGATACCTGTGTGGGGTATGCTGAGAGTGTATCGAATTCCGATATTCAAGTGCTAGTTGATATCGAAGATGAGATGGCCGGAGATGACTATAATTGTATTCGAAGACTTTCGATGTCCCGTGACTATGTTGCAAAGCCTGAAGTAACCAGACAGATGACTAAGGGTGTGAATACCAGCGATAATGAGAGAGCGGACTCATTCTGTATTCCACCCCATCTTACTGAGCTTTACAATGAGACGGTGAAGGGCCTGAAGTCAGACGAATCTGAGGTTATGGGAAAGATCTTGACGGAGTTTCAAGATGTGTTTTCAAAAGATGATACTGATTTGGGACTAACACATCTCACTGAGCATGTTATTGACACTGGAGATGCTAAACCGATTAAGCAGCCACCCAGACGACTACCTCTAGCATTTGCGGGTGAAGATCGGAAAGCACTTGAGAAGTTAGTGAAGCAAGGAAGTGTGAGACCTTCAACTTCTCCATGGGCTTCTCCGATAGTGCTAGTGAAGAAAAAATGTGGGTCAGTCAGACCATGCGTTGATTATCGCCTGGTGAATTCGGTAACTCGTAAAGATGCGTTCCCCTTACCACGTACTCAGGACTGTTTGGATGCTTTAGAAGGCTCGAGATGGTTTTCCACTCTCGACCTCACTTCGGCATATAATCAGGTGCCAATACGGAAAGAAGACATTCCTAAGACTGCGTTCTGCACGAAATTTGGTCTGTTCGAGTACACGACCATGCCATTCGGGCTCTCAAATTCACCAGCTTGCTTTCAACGTGTCATGGAATTAGCCCTCAGTGGTTTACAGTGGGTCAAATGTCTTATTTACCGCGATGATGTGGTGGTGTATGGTCGATCTTTCCACGAGCACACAGAAAGATTGAAAGAAGTTCTTCAGAGGATACGAGAGGCTAGGTTGAAGCTAAAACCTGTGAAGTGCCACCTCTTGAAGAAAGAAGTAACGTTTCTGGGTCACGTCATTTCAGAACACGGCATATTACCGAACCCCGATAATGTGTCGAAAATTCTGAATTGGCCTGTTCCTAAGAACGTGACAGAAGTACGAGCCATATTAGGGATGGGGAATTACTATAGACGTTTTGTACGTAATTTCTCCCTTATGGTTCAACCTCTTATTGAGTTAACAAAGAAGAACCAGCCATTTAGATGGACGGAAGACTGTCAGAAGGCATTCGACGGAATCAAAGAAGCCTTGACGAGTCCGGATATTATGGCATATCCACGAGATGATTGTAAATTCATACTGGATACTGATGCCTGTGATGTGTCCATAGGGGCAGTTCTATCTCAGGTACAAGACGGAGAAGAACGTGTCATAGCCTATGCGAGTCGTACACTGAATAAGGCTGAGAAGAACTATTGTGTTACTGACAGAGAATTGCTTGCGGTAAAATACTTCACGGAGTATTTTAAGCACTATCTGTTGGGTCAGAGATTTTTGGTGAGAACAAACCATCAAGCATTGCGATGGTTGTTCAGTTTAAAGGAGCCAAAAAATCGGATTGCTCGATGGATAGAGATCCTTTCAGCATTCGATTTTGAAATTGAGTACCGGCCTGGTAAACGTCATGGGAATGCTGACGCGATGTCCCGATGCCCGAACCCAAGAGACTGTGAGTGCCTAGATTCGGAGCAGGACAGATCTCTGAAGTGTGGTCCATGTACGCGGTGCCAGAAGAGAGCCGTAGAGATGCAATCTTCATTAGTGGAAAAGACTAAGGCAGAAACTGTAGACAAAGTGAGGAGAGTTGCCACTGATGTTACAGTTCGTGTGTGGCCTTCAGTCTTTGTGAAGATGTGCAAACGTGTGTTTGAGTACGTTATGAAGATGGTGATGTTATTCCTGACTGTCATCACTTTAGAAGACCTTAGTGAGAACGATGATTTGGGAAATCGAGGTATCTTTCCTAAACATGACGTTTCTAAGGTAAACAAAGTAGATGCGGAATACGAGACAAAATCCTTTTTCAGACGACTCCTGGGGTTAGTGTGGACACTCTGGCTTACGTGTCGTGATGAAGTCAGTAGATACTTCAGCCTAAGCAGAGGGTGTAACACTCAAGATGTGTGTGGTAGAGTGGCCGAGACTCCATGGATACAAGGGTATGCCATGTCCACGTTACGCAAGAAGCAACTAGATGACCTAAATATAGGGCCTGTTTTGAGATGGTTCGAAACAGGAAGACCACCCTATGGATCTGAAGTTTGTGCGTCGAGTGCAGCCACTAGGCATTACTGGAATTGCTGGGACAATTTAGAAGTCAAAGACGGGGTCTTATTCCGGAGATTTGTCCGTAAAAATGTGAGTGGGTCACATTGGCAATTTCTAGTACCTTTGAGTTTGAGAGACCATGTATTGTGGCAGATGCATAACAGCATTCTTGCTGGGCATTTAGGTCGAAAGAAGACCAGAGAGAAAGCGCTGCAGAGGTTCTATTGGTGGGGAATCCGTGAAGATGTAAATAACTGGGTGAGCCGATGTGATTCGTGTGCAGCGAACAAGATGCCTACCCATACCCCTAGAGCTCCTCTTGTGGACATGCGAGTCGGAGCACCGCTTGACAGACTTTCGACGGATGTTCTCGGACCCTTCCCTAAGACGCCTCGTGGGAATAGGTTTATACTCGTGGTGACTGATTACTTCACGAATTGGGTCGAGATATTCCCCATACCGGATCAGATTGCTGTTACGTGCGCACAGAAGATTTTGGATGAAGTTATCAGCCGATTTGGATGTCCACTAGATTTACATAGTGACCAGGGTTCTAATTATCGAAGTGTATTGTTTGTCGAGCTTTGCCGTTTACTCGAAATACGGAAAACTCGGACATCTGCCCGACATCCACAGTGTAATGGGAAAGTTGAGCGTTTCAACCGAACCTTGGTGAGGATGATTCGAGCTTACCTAAGAGGCCAACAACGAGAGTGGGACCTTCATTTGGGATGCCTCGCTGCTGCTTACAGAGCGACTCCACATGAAAGTACTGGGCTGACCCCCAACTTGTTGATGTTAGGCCGTGAGGTGAGACTTCCAGCAGAAGTGGTATTTGGCAGTGGTGATTCTGATAATGGTGAGATCACGTCATATGGCGAATACGTTGACCAGCTGCGAGACAAAATGCAGCAAGCATTTAAAGATCGCAGTGAAGCGACAGAAGAAATCCTATGACGCTAAAGGGATGTTACACCAATATCAGCCTGGAGATTACGTGTGGTATCTCCACGAGATGCGAAAGAAGGGGCAGAGCGTTAAGCTCCAGAGTCCTTATGGAGGACCCTATGTTGTGACGTTTCGAGTTAATGACCTTGATTACGTAATACAGTTCGATGCGAAGGGAACTAAACGTTTAGTTCACCACAGCAAATTGAAGCCATATCGAGGCGATTTGAGGTATAAGTGGGCACAGAAGGCTGTGTTGAAAGCCAAGAAGGATGGTTTACCAAAGCTGATTGAACCAGTTGATGGTGGTGATGAAGATGATCAGATGACATGAATTAGACGTGACCTAATTCATGAATGTTGATTGATCCAGTAGATGGAGACGGATTAGATGATATGGATTAGACGTAACCTAATTCATGAGTTGTGGAGATGAATTTTAGATGATATGAATTAGACGTAACCTAATTCATATAGGCTGAGATGAGCTAAGAAGGTTGGAGCAAAGCCATGGAGGAGCTACTGTGATAACGTGTCAACCTGGAAGAAGAAAACAAATGCATTTGAGATACATGTTATATTCATTGTGGTAAATATAACTGTAAAAGCTAAACCATTATGGTGGAACATTATATTCTCTTGTATGATGTGATACATCTACTCGAAATACATGTACCTGTAATCTGTACGGTATATAATTCTGGGTTAACTTGAAATGTTATTTGGCGAGAACCTACTCCGCATAGAATTCTATATAAACGGTATTATTTTGACAGTAAGTGAGTAATGTACATGTATATATATTTTTGCTGAAATGATAAGCGTAATGTAACTTTCTGCTGTTTCGAAGTTCTGGATTTGTTGTTTTTGTGGTTTATTGTCGCCGTGGAAGGCTGACAATTAAGCAGAGGGTAATGAGACGACCAGCTTATGCTGTACTGTTTTGTTCTATTGATAGTTGTATTGAGATCGTTTTTCTAGTACAGAAGCCTAACATGTAAATGTGTTATCGATGGCCTAATTTTCGTTTATGCCTGTAAAACGCTCACCTGATCAATTCAGAGTAATTTTAACGGCTGTTTTCTTGATGGATTGTATCAGTGTTTGGTACAGATCATTACCATTTGCTGACAGGTGATGACATAATTCTGTTATGGAGTTATAGCCGTTTTTATGCATCTTTGCTGACAAGTTCTGGACGATGTCCGCCATGTTGTTTCATGATGATACATCTAGACAGATTCGTATCTTGCTATAACTATTTATTGTCGCTGTTAGTGATAACTAACGATCTGATTATTCTCAGAGGCATAAGAGTTATTTATTCTCTTGGAATTATTGACTGTGAAATGTTTAATAAGCCGTAGAGTGAACTCTTATGGGTGGCTGTACAGTGTTTTGGTAGTTGGAAAGTTCCCGATAGGTGGAGTTGTACCGAATGGCCGCACGAGCGGGAGAGTATAAATACGATGACAGGACGATTTGAGAGCAGATAGCCTTTGGCTTTCTCACTGATGACAGATTGCTCTAAGCTTTCTCACTGAGAAGACCTGCCAATAAGGTACAATATGGGTTCTTACACTGATGATATGGCACTGAGTGACAAATAAAGAAGCCTTACCCCACCACACAGATGTCCCATACATTTTATAAAAACCCATAACCCGTAACAAACCCATAACCCGTAAGAAACCCGTAACCCGTAAGAAACCCGTAAGAGTTACGGGGTGTTACAGATGTATCTGTCCTATGATGACTATTAGCGATGAATAATCCTAACCCGTAATACCCGTAAGAAGTTACGGGGTGGTACGGATGTGTGCAACTGATGTTTTGAGTGCTTATAGATGAATGAACCCAGAATCCATAACAAGTCTATAACCCGTAATACCCGTAAGAAGTTACGGGGTATTACTCTGATGTTGTACCTGTGTTACAAGCAAACCTAGTGAGGAAGTATACCCATAACAAACCCGTAATACCCGTAAGCAGTTACGGGGTATATTACAGTGATAAACCCATAACACCTGTATGCTGTTACAGGTTATTTACACTGAAGTGGTGTTATTCTGAAGTGTATACAGAGATGATGAGTGACCTGTAACCACCCATAACTACCCATAACCCATCCATGAGAGTTCATGTGTTATATATTACATGTATACACAGAGGTTACGTGATCAGTTTAATGCGAGTGTTTGAGTCAAGTTTCATCACACCACGTCACGTTATACAATATACATCTTGTGTTTTCTATGGCGAATAAAACCATACCTTTATTATGTTGAAACTTGAACACAGTGTTAACTTCATCTATGCAGTTTAAGTTCAACCTATCCTATCCTACGAGTTCAGATATCTCTCTATATCTGTGGTGTCAGAATCCTAGACGTTATATCGAAGTATCGTACTGTGAAGTACCGAGATGTACCAAGAAGTACCGAGAAGTGTATAATTAACCGCTATCCTGACCGGTACATGTTCTGAGCATCACTAATAGTGTATTTCAATTACATTATATGGTGGCCAGAGTGTGTGATCGTTACAATATAGACAATATCCTAGTTAACAAATTAGAAAACATCCAGAAAGAATCACTGCGAGTGATTACTGGCCTCACAAGAAGCTGTTCATCTGAAACTTTGTACACTGAGTCCGGTTTCGAATTGTTATCCACCAGACGATATATGCATCGTCTTGCCATGCTATACAAAATAGTAAATGGTATGGCCCCTTTAGCACTGAATAGACATCTTCCTCCACTCGCATGTGACAGAAATCCATATCATATACGTCATGTGGATCAATTTACACCACACCGGTGCCGCAATGAACTCTTCCGTAGTTCGTTTTTCCCAGCTACAATTCGTGATTGGAATACACTACCCGTTCCCGTGAAGAATTCTGCTAGCCTTTCACAGTTCAAACACCAAGTAATAAAAATGTATCCTAAATCTATCCCTCCTCCTTGGAATTGTATTGGCCCAAGGTCACAAAACATCCCACTGTGTCGAATTCGTAATGGATGCAGCAACTTGAAACGACACTTGTTTGAGAATCATGTAAGCGACAAGGCGATATGTAACTGCGGCTGCCTTGACGAAACTGTCGAGCACTTTTTCTTCCACTGTCCCATTTTTATCACTCAAAGACAACGTTTGGTTGCTAATCTGCGGGACATCTACGATGACCCCTATTCTGTCACTTGTCCCAATCTCCTTTTTGGAGATTGTGGTAAAAGCCTAACAGAAAATATTAATATCCAGATGCACCTGGGAGCTTTTGTTATAGAAACCGACAGGCTCCAACGCTGACTTGTGATTTTCGCGATCAGATAGAAATGAAACACTTCTTCATATGTAGGTCATTCGCCCCAGATGCAGCTTCTGACCAATGACACTCCCTCCTTTAACAGTACAGCATTAATGGAAATAACTTATTTAGACCAAAATATATATTTTTTTGTATGTTTATTCTTTACTACTAAAATATTTACATCATCACTCATCATATAAAGTATCCTGCCATAAATGAATTGATTTATACCTCATGTAAATTCGTAACGTTTTCATTGGTTGACAGCCTGTCAAGTGTCATTCTACAAATCGTGATGTTCAGTGATGATGCAGTCATATCTTGCCTTACCGTTGAATAAATGCCATGTACCACGGTAGAGCGTTGTACATGACAAATTATTCCACGGTGACATCTGCCGGACCAGGAGTTGCCTCCCATAGTGCGCGCGCCAACATACTCCCCGAAACAAAGATTAATGTGTATTTACGTCGGCCTGATGTGTATACGTCGGCCCGTTGGCAATAGAAATTAGCGAATGTAATTTGGTAATCTTTTAAAAAGGTACGTAAGATAATCGAGAACGTTACTCTTCCAACTTATGCGATTGAGTCGACAAACAACCCGAGGTCGAACAGTCATGACAACGATCTTGACACGGCGTTTTGAAATCAACAACGGTCGCGCAATGTTGAACACGATATGCTTATTTCACCGTACCATCCCCATTCACATGATTTTAAAGTCTCATTTTTTTCAAGTATGACATTCGGTATAATAAAACAAGTATTGCATGTTGTAGCGTGGAACATGACGATTTGTCAGCTCTCGAAAGGTGATGTACAACGAGCGCACTTTTCTCGAGCTGACAAATCGTCATGTTCCACGCTACAACATGCAATATTTGCATAATGTACATATTCTTCTATGTGTATGTGTTGAATGAGTATTGTTGTATATACGACTGGGAGACACACTAACGAGCTCTGGCTCATTGTGCTCCCACTGATTCAATAAAATATTGTTTAAACCAAATTGAGGTTTCTCAGTACTTGTTTTGCTTGGGGGGGGGGGAGTACTTCTACTAATATGTCGAACTGTTTCAACGACCTTGCACTTGCAATTGGTGAGTTTCAGCCAATCAGCGAGTACTGTAAGTTCTACTTTTTTCTCGCTTAGACCAATCAACAACGCACTGTTTCACAGCAGTCAGGACTCTTCTGGTCTGCCTTCAGATTTATTTTTCTCGTCTCCCTTCATCAGACGTGTTCTTAGGTCCTTATCTCTCACTATAACCAAGTTACCAGTCACAATATGTTGGCATAGTTTACAAAGATCGACGATTCAAAATCACAACTATATCCTCCTTAAGTGTATAAGTTCCAGTCAAACTCCTTGACAGTAATTGAATATTTTGATGGCTATAGATTTAGTATACTTATATGAAGGTCGTTCTATGAACTTAAAATAGTTTGACACAGCGTTGCGTAACTCTGGATCATTCAAGATTCGTGGTACATTGAGGCCATAAAGCAAATAGATTAACCTAGACCATTTAGTAGCCAGGGATTAGGCAGGCGAATGTGGAGTAAAATCTAGTGGTTTGGGTAGTTTGGTGAAAACTTGACAACATTTATGCCAAGTGCAAATAATGTATCTGAATGAATAAAGAGATAAAGAAAAAAGAAATATTCGGTTCATACTCCATCTAAGAATCACGAGACAATGCATACAATAGCCAAGTCTGTGGACAACAATATGTCTAGACTTGAGCATTTTCATCTGCGCAAATACTCAGACAATAGCTTCCTACCTGAAGTATCTACCAAAAATTCAACTAAATGTAAATGCATATAAACTGGAGGAACTCGAGTTGGGTTTTCCAGTGACAGTTGGAGCATTGGCTCTGTACACAGCAATAGTACTTTCTCTTTCGGTGACAAATCCCAACCCTTAACGTCCGCCCCATGCACACCACGACGGCACAATATTTGCTATTCCCTCATAATCGCTATTTCTATATACACCAATGGATTCATCCTGATCCCCCAAATCTCTTAACTCTTGTTCCACATCTCGGACCTTCTGTACTGACTCGAAACAACATTTTATTCTTTGGCGATACGAATTTGACTATAGGTATTGAACTATTATTGTTATTTTCTTGTTTCAGTTACACGGTGCGGTGACACATCCTGCCATGATGAGAGCTCGGAGTGTTTCCTCCTCACTAGGCTGCCATGGCGTGATTGTTTTTGTAAATTTGGATACACGAATCTCATTTCCTTTACGCACTCCGGTCGGCGTTATTCATATTGCCTAGGTAATTATAATGATTCTGAAGTTAGCTGTCCCTTTAATAGTTGCCCGGCTCACTTGTCCTCGGTAGGCCCACCAACTGGCCAACAGAATAAGAGAGAGAGAGAGAGAGAGAACGAGAGAAAGAATTAAGGGTTAACGTCGCGTTAAGTATTCAAGTTAATAACTTATCAGTCCAAGACAATGAAACATGCACAAATCTAAACTTATACAACAGACCGATTTCTCTCAAATAACCCAAGTCTTCTTTCACCCGACTAATAATATCTTCTAAAGTAGCTGCTCGATAAAAAGAATCTCTTACAATCTTAAAATCTATATAGTCGATAGTCATGGCTGGTTGTTCATGAAAGTTGGATATATATCTACTCATCTTCGTTTTAAAATATAACAAGAGTAAAATTCGCTGTCCTGTAGTGTTCATTTACGCGGTGGATCAGCCCAGACTATTTTTATACATTCTGTTAAATCAGTTCACATTTCGTTACATCGGTCCCAGTAATTACAATCGGCGCCATACGTTATATATGTTTCAGTGAGGCAGACGGCAAACACGGTAACGTGGTTGTGATTTTTTCCTTCATGCAGCCATCCTCACCAAACATTCCACTTTATCTACGGAACGACAAACAATTAAGAGATGGAACTCGTTGACTGTGTAGCTTGTCATATTGTCATACACCCATGTACTTCAAGATCCTCATGGTACTCATATGAACAGTCACAATCAAAGCGTGACTGAGATACATCTTTTTTTTAGATGACGACTCTATAACGAATATTATGGATTAAGAATACTGATCAGCGGTAAGGATTTGATATTTTTGGAACATCATGATGTCTTGTCGGCATCATTGAAAACTGTTGACCGCTTCTCTCTTGCAGGAAACAAGCCTATGTTTATGTATACTATGATTGTCTTTTTGAATTTAGTGCTAATACTGTTATGTGGAAAATGGAATAGGTCTGTGGATTATGGACGCGGATATTCTCTAATGGACGACGGCTGGATTATGAATGACGGACTAGACGCTTGTAATTTTAGAATGACCCCCTCAAGATCATATAAAAATCACGATATTGTCGTGATATTTCTTCAAAAAAATTGCTTTTCTGAATGGAAAAGTGGGCAAAAACTATTTTATTTTATATCAAATTATTATTTACTAATTTATCAGGCAGTTGTTACGAAGAAATCACATAAATAAAAAAATTTAAAAGAACGACCTGAAAATGGACAAACTGCTTTATCTGGTAATGACATCATGACGGTCATCTTAGATTTGTTTTTACATTTTCTGGTAGAGCCTGACCCAAGGGTACAGGGTGGTAAGTTTTAGACCCCTAGCATAAGTGATAAGAAAAATATTTAGCGGGGGGCTAAATACCCCCCCCCCCCACCCCAGGTTGCGATGCATCCGAAATCGTCCAAGCCAGACAGGGGTACATTATTTTCCACGAATTAGAGCTATTTGTGCATGACTAAATCTTATAATCAGACGGCATTTCTTGCCCGATTTTCCAGTCGCTTTTTTATATGTTTTCTTCGCCAAAGATGCATGATAAATTAGTAAATCATAATCTGATGTAAAGATTTTCCATCATCCCGGCACATACAGTCTTCTGACGCCTTTATTTACCCTGAAAACCGTTGCAAGTGCTCAAGAATGTACCGACAGGTTACAAAAACCACAACAACATGTTCAAATTGGCTAAAGGTTAGACGACACCATTGATATTCATTACTTATTATGTGGTAAATTTGGCCGGTACATCTCCAGATAATTGTATTCCCAATAGTTCTTTGAAACAAATGATCTACCCTGCTGCAAAGACTGATTGTTCCGTCAAATGCATCTGGAAAGTGAACACATGATGGGCGGTTCATTTTCGAGCCAGACTGCCTCACAAACACTCACTCTGCAGAAAATGAAATGTAAAAAAAATTTCCAATGCTGCTTTCTGCAGGCAATGTTCTTGCTTATTGTATATTATTCTTTGCCAAATTATCCAGAAAGAATGTAAACATATATATGATACCATGAACAATCTATCTCAATTTTGAATAACGGTCAATTATAATGAACCCCCTTTTTGCGGCATTTCGTCTTCTACACCCTATTAATGGTATCTTGTAGCCTTAATACCCACTGGGACAGGAAACATGTCGATAACGTTACAGTTTTGGTCGAAAGGTCGTGAAACTTGGCCAGACTAACGGTGAAATCTTTTTGAAGGAACGAATTATTATTAAAAAACAGACATTTATATGGGCATCAAACGCACATTGCGTCGACCAGGTTTCGTTCGGACGATTAAAAAACGCGGCCAGTATAGCTTTGTGGATGGGGAGAACGACATAAAACGGAGAAAATATTTTTAGAGGAGTATTTAGCGCTCACCTTTTCTGGTACCACATTCACGAGGTTGTAGTGTAACAAGTACAGGTTTATCTGTCGCCATTGAAGTTAATCAAACATTGAAGTTATTAAAGTTAATCAAACAAATGTCGGATAGCTCCCAGACATCAACTATCTGTTCAAGGCAAGTGCTTGTGATTGGCAAATGGTACTCTGACAAACTAGAACAAAACTTACAAGCGTCTGGTCCGTCATTACTCATCCGTCGTCCATTACAAAATCTTCGCGTCCATAATCCAAAGACCTATTTTATGTACAGCATTAGCACCAAATTTAATAAATCCCAAGAACAATCATAGCATACAACAACATAGGCTAGTTTCCTGCTAGGGAGAAGCGTTTAACAGTTTTCAATGATGCTGGCAAGTCATTATGACGATCCAAAAATATCAAAACCGTATCGCCTATCAGTATTCTTAATCCACATTATTTTCTTTTAAAGTCGTTACCTAGAGAATGATTGATCTCAGTCACGCTATGATTGCGTTGTTCATATGAACAACATGAGCATCTTGAGGTGAATGGGCTCTTACTGCTCCTGGCTCCGGGTTAAGCCGAATTAGGCACAAGTATCGAAGCGCCATAAATTTCAGCATGCGATATGCATCGCCAAATTTGAGAAACTTTGGAGGCGCTTGGTGATATATTCCTGTTCTATAAGTTTCTGCAATAATGTTTTGTGACGTTGATACAAATATCAGCTCATTTGATACAGGATCTAGGAAATGCTAATAGGCGATAGATGCATACGTCATATGGAGGTCCCACTGGAATATTAATGTGCAGAAAGTTTTACGTTGTTGAAATTGTAATAATCTCTTTTGTCGAGAGATAAGGCCCGTTTCATATTTGTAGAGATATAGGTATGAATATGATGTGCCGTTACAGCTATCTGTAGTTTCTTTCAAGTCCAGTGAAGGCGGATATATAACCCTCACTGCACCATTCATATAGCGATTATCCACAGCGAATAGGTCGTCTGAACGCTTGGTGAATAAAAAGATACGAACTTGGAATTGATTGGTTTATGAAAGAGCCTGCATATTGGCGTATTCATAAGAAAATATATACAAGTCACCGAAGTACTTATTTGTCTCCAAATATTCATATACATTCGCACATATTCCGACACACCTTCCCAGCTTTTTATCACTGCCGGTGAATCATTGTGACTTTAAAAGTTTAGCATTCGGAAATGCCATATGTAAGTTTGTGCTGATCCAAGATAAAGGGACCCGAGGCTGCATCTCGGGTGAAGAACTACGCTTTCTTATTATTGTATCATTATATAGTCCAAAACACTTCCTTTGTTATACAGAAATAATTTCTGGGAGCTTGTTCCCCAATACCAGATATTTGTCCTCAAAATGATGATAAATCCTATCGACTGCACACTAGCCATGGATTCTGTTTCCCTTCGTATTATAGGTTTGATATTATTTGGAAATTCATACCACAGATGTAACGGTTTAATATCCCAAACTGACTGACACTTCTTTGTTGACTGGCTTTTAATTTTTTGTTTTGATTGACTTTCTTACAGGTCAAATTATATAGTAGCAGATTTATTGTCTGTTAGTGTTATCTCATATAGGATAATATATATTGCCCAGTTCCTGAAATTCATATGCAGCTTCCAATAGTGGGCATCGATTAAATAAACTAGTATTATGCTGGAGCCAGATATTTGGGCAGGCCAAAATTGCACCATTCAAAAATCATCATTTTTGTTCTGTGACCACTTTACAGTCACATTTACCACATTATTTGAATAAGCTGGTATTATTCTGGCGCTATATATTTGGGCAGGCCAGAATTGCACCATTATTTTTGTTCTGTGACAAAGGTGCCTGAGAGGCATCCTGCGATATTTTGAGGTTGTGAGGTCGTATAATATTTCTTTACAGCAAGGGCGTGAAGGCATTTCCCCATTATCTTTAACTGGCAGTTTTCACGATGAAGCAGTGATACAAAATTAATCTTTTTCGGCTGATCAAGACAAGCACAACAATGAAAACAAACATGGAAGCGTCGTTTCGAAACTACTAGATCATCTTCTCTGATGTTACCTTGGCACATAATCCATGAAATTATGCAAATAGGATAAAAAATCTATGATGAGGAGAATCTAGATAATGAAAGGAAGGCTTCACGCAAACTGGAAACACCAAGAAACGTAAGACTCAGGTAACCCCTGATGGCCGCCTTACTATCGTTCCAAACAGAGGACTATTCTAAGAGATTCATTAAGAGCCCAAAATGGAACTCCACGATTTCTGATCATGAAGATATTATTTTGGTGAACAAACGTGAGAAATGATCAATCATGGCTTAAAATAGATGGAATATGACAAATAAAAGAGGGTCCATACAACTGTGTAATGATATGATATTGGGTGTGATGCAATCACCCTAAGTGTTATTATAGAATATTTGCCAAGATGTGTGCTTAACCGTCTGAGAAGAGCGTACGTTACAGCGTCTTGTTTAGCTCGATCCCATTTGATAACGGTCAATATTGATTGACGGAGGGTAATGCCCACAAAAACATTCCCATTCCAAGAAATGTTTAATCACGTACTGCAGAAATATATAATTGAATCTTATTTCTTCAACGTAAAAAACTACCCGTCGCCACTATGGTGGCATAGCACTTTCGTACTAAAAACGAGGGAGTTTCCCAATGGTGTAGGGGTCACACAGTGGAATTCCCCCCAGAGCAGACATGTAAAATTAAAAATGCCATCTTTTAAGATTGTATTGATATAAATTCAGCCTAAAGGTTGATAGAAAATCAGAATGGATAAATTTAGAAAAAAATTATGAAATTCCGTGGTAAATTGGTGACAACATGCACATGGGAACGAGGGTATCATTTAGGTCCCATTTTTGTCACTGTAGCAGACGACTTATTACACAGAAAATAAGCTGGCGATGGGTATATAATTTCCTCATTTTTGAAAGCTACTGGTGTTGCTTGACGGAGTCGTAGTGAATATAAACATCTCATTTGCGTAGTGGATACCTAAGCCGTCAGGAGAACTTGGTGTATATTGTCGAAAATCAGATCACATTTCCATGTTGTTGTTGTTGTGGAAATGACAGGTCAGTTATGCAATTTTTTTCAGAGCATTCCATGTTTTGAAATTAAAACGTTCCTGAGATAGATACATTTATTTTGAAATATGATATATAAATAGGTTTTTTTGTGTTTAGAGTGATATCAATGCGAGGCACAAAAGGTAGGGCTAAAAACAGCACTCCTGTAAGACATTATAGTATCTCAATCGGCATTGGAACAGTTATCACACCAACACTTAGCTCTGACAATATAGTACATCGTTGCTGCATTCGCTGTATTCATTTATTGATAATTATTACAGATGAAGACGAGTGTATCCAGCGACCCGAACCATGTCACCATAACGCCACTTGCAATAACACACAGGGAAGTTACACTTGTTCTTGTGATGTTGGATTTGGCGGCGATGGGACAAGCTGCACAGGTTTCCTATACACAAATTACCTATTGCAACAGAGTCAAGACATTTTTTCTCAAAATGAAACCAATTATGATTTATTCTATGTAAATCAAATGATACCTAAGGTGATGTCATTCGCATCCATTATTTGCTATCCATACAACTTAAAAGGGCTGATGACTAACACACAGAAAGTTGTTGAGCACACAGCACCAATAAATGGTGTTCAGTGAGAACCTACACCTTATGACTTGCCGAAGGACGGTGGTTCTTTCCGGGTTCTCCGGCTTCCTCCACCAACCAAACTGACTGTCACCATATGAGTGAAACAAACTTGAGTGTGGCATTAAGCCAAGCCCCCCCAACACCTTATGTCCCAATCACCCTTAATTGGTGTCATTATTTGGGGTCTCGCCAGTCTTAGCACTCTCCGCCAAAATGTGATGTTGAATCATTTAAACCTCACTGAACTAGACGCAACACCATTTTTGGCTTTAGTATCGGAGAGTACCATTTCTGAACACCACGATTTGGTGCTGAGCAGACCTTGAGACAAACAGGTATTGGACCAACACTATTTTGCTGACTGTGCAGAGTAAGACAAAGCACTGTTTTTATTATTTGCAGATCCAGATGAGTGTATTCAAGAGCCCTATTATGATAATGAACACAGCGGGGGAATTATGCATGTGCCTGTTTTACAGGATTTGAGCAAGAGGGAAACGGCTGCACAGGTTTGGATGTTTCTTTGGGGGTACCAAGTTTTATAAACAAGTTCTAACAAGTATTTGTTCCAACGGCCAATGAAGAATGATTCACATCGTATTCATATTAGGCCTATATATTGTTTATCAACTATTCGATACTCAGATGGATGAAGGTTGCACGTCATCCAATTCTATCCTTCCATCTCAAGTGTAAGATTAGGCATACGCAAAATACTATTTTTTACAGATATAGACGAGTGTATCCAGCGACCTTGTCACGATAACGCCACCTGTGACAACACACCGGGAAGTTACAAGTGTACCTGTATTATGGGATATGAGGGAGAGGGAAAGAACTGCACGGGTAATAAATATATGTATATGTTTCCAGGTCTTGTAATTTATATATTATTATTAAACTTTGTACATCATTTGTACAACTAAATCAGTGTTCGTGCTCACCAGATCTGTATATGTCATCGCACTTGCCATCTGGTCGTCTGACCAAGAAATTCTCTTCAAACATACGTTGTATATGTCACAGAAAGGGTAATTGCTACCGATGGAAAGAGTAGTTATCTGTTCAAACAACATATGTATGGAACATCTGCAGTTGGCTGATTCGTTCTATAGCCAGATATATTTAAAGCAATGCAATTTGTCGGGTTTCAAACTCACAGGACATGCAATGTAGACCTATCACATCATTGAAAACTGTTGACTGCTTCTCTCTTGCAGGAAATTAGCCTATGTTTATGTATACTATGATTGTCTTGTTTTAATTTGGTGCTAATGCTGTTAAACGGAATACGGAAAAGGTATTTGGATTATGGACAAGGATATTCTTTAATGGACGACGGCTGGATTATGAATTATGGACCAGACGCTTGTAATCTAAAATTATGTTCTAATGTTATTCATGATGACTTATTCGTTTTTAGTCACAGCGATGATAGCGATACAGGCACAGCTTGGAGAAACAGGCACCAGTAAGTAATACTATTATGTTATTAACCAAGTATTTACATATTGACATTAGTTTTCAACATCATCGTCCAGGTGTTTCGTTCGCATCTAACTCCTATCATTATCATCCACACGTGATTAGTTCTTCTAGTTGCAAATATGGCATCATCTTCTGTCATAAAATATTACTGTAGTCATAGCTTTGTTCATCAGTGCACTGTTGTAAGTGTTGGATCACTGTTTTCGTCGTCTGCTTGTGCTTGGCAAGTCGATGTCACGCTCGCGTCACTATAGTCTATTTCAGTATGACTCACCACACTTGATTTCAAGGTTTGTGTACCGAGACGTATAGATCTATCGAAAATTATCACAGGAGGTACTGAATATCCATTCAAAGTATGAGAATACAGTGACACAATTCGGAGAAGATCACGAATCGAGGATCATTCGTCGTCAACATCGCCATGTTGAAAGCCGTATTGGCCCTGTTTTCCCGTATTGGCCCTGTTTTCCCGTATTGGCTCGCATTCCTCATATTGGCCCGATTTGGTGTCCATATGAAGCAGGCCAATTTCCCTGTATTGTGTTCATATCATAGATAGTTATTTAATAAAATGATGAATTTGCTCAGGCTGGGTATTTATACGATCCCTGTGAGCGTTATGAGAACTTCGTAAAGTATCGTTGGATAACGCTAAAGGGGGGATTAATGTCACACTCAAGGTTGTTTGGTGACAGTCAGTCGGTTGGGAGGGGGAGGGGGGTTGCGGGGGGGGGGGTGGCTGAATGTCTCGCTCAAGGTTTTTTCACTCATATGGTGACAGTCAGTTTGGTTGTTGGAGGAAGCCGGAGTACCCGGACAGAACCCCTCGCACGTCGGCAAGTAACTGAAGAACTTTCACACATGCACCAGCTAAGCTCGAAGCCTTGCCGGTTCAGTGGTGTGAGGCAAGCGATCACCAGCGAAACGCCTTAGACATGTTAAACCACTCGTTCACCGAGGGACCCGATAACGCTAACGTTAATGTATTGCTGGATAACGTTGATGGCGTTATAAGAACTTTGTAAATTATTGTTATAAGTAACGTTGAGGTATCTCAAATTAAATATACAGAATTGTCCGTTATTTAAATTGAGTCTCCCCGAGAGACAACACCCATAATGCAGAAATAATTTTAAAATACCGATACTAAATAACGTAATTTTAGTTCTAAATATGATTCTACCTTAAACTCTAAATAGAGGTGTAAACATTGAACCGGTCGATTCTCCACATTCCGGTTTTCCACGGGATTACATGAAAAATATTCTGAAAGAATATTCGGTATGCTCACCTGAAATTTAACTTGCTTCTTTCACATATACTATGTATCATCCTGTGTCTCAATATGTCCTAGTTTTTCAAATATCGAACTTGTAAGTTACTAGCGTGATATTTTTGGTGAAGTTTCTTAAATGACTTTAACATTCGATTTCAATCCAAGTATACCAAAATTTAAAAAGTTACCCAAATAATTACCTTGTAATCCTGAATGCGCATACGTATGCATTTCGTTACATTTTGCGCGAGCTACGTTTCGTTACTTGTGTCTAATTCAGCTTTACCCGGGGCGGAATATCACCTGTTTTACATCTCCATGGTGTTCAAATGAACAGACCCAACACGAGACTGGGATAATACTCTAGAAAACAACTTCGAAATTCACTTTGATAGAGAATAATGACCGGTGATTATCATTTTATGTAAAGAACATCTACATTTTTTCTGACATCATTGAAAACTGTTTTATCGCTTCTCTCTTATGGGAAGCCATATTTTTTTTTATTATTTTTTATTTCATACATATTCTGAATTGGTCCAAACTCGCTTACAAAGTAGATCTTTCGATTAATCACGCTGATATTCTTTCATAGACGTCGGCTGAATATTGAATGTCGGATCTGACGCTCATTACATATAGTGTTACAGGTATATGGCAGCAATTTTAGTGGGAGAAGAGCAACTATTCTGTAATCTACAAAATTGTCCATGGGACTTCAGTACCCGTATTGTAATTCCTTTTTGGTCTCTAGCCTGCTAAAATATCACCTAAAAGGTTCGTACCAAATGATCTATTTGCATTACATACTTGTAGTTACCATCAAGACTTCAAAAGTCGGGCATTCAGCTGTAAAGAGGCATGAAGTTTTTGACATATAATTAAAACAATTATCGTCTTGGTTTTGTTCGTTCTGATAATCTAATCACAGCAATCCTTGCATCCGGGAAAATTTCAGTGACAGTTATAAGCAATTTGTTCAAAAATACTAAAGTAGTATATATCAAAACAATTCGCTCTAGACCTTGATGCTGCAATCTCATAATATTGATTTTATTGTAGATATCTCAAACGATATTGGAACAGGAAAGTTGTTATTTGTCTTGTGTCATATACTTGTAGTATGTTCTCAAACAACTATGGTGGTATGATTAAAGGCCCATTCTCACGGTGCGATTTGTAGTAACATCTTGTAGTATACAACTCAGTTGCATCGTGAGAACACTCGTGCGATTTTAGTCGCATGCTACAAGTCGTATGAAATAGGACAGGTTCTATTTCATGCGATTAGTTGCATGCTACAAATCGGGGGATTCCAGTGCCGAGTTGTTACTACAAATCGCATCGTGTGAATGGGCCTTAATCATGCTTGTTTCCTCCTCTAGGATTAACCTATATAGGCGTCGGTGTCGGTCTGGGCTTGTTGCTGGTGATAGCTGTCATCATAATCGTTGTCATCATTTTGAAACGAAGGTTTGTAGTCCCAACGAATTATATTTATTCTAAGGTTGCATCGTATCTAAGAATGAGCTACATGTCAAATCAATCTTAGTAACATGGTCTCCGATATGGCGACAAGGATAATCTTTTTTTATCAAGTTGTCTTAAGACAGGCAAATGTCCTCAGCGACAGACCAAAGGAAACGAAAAAAAGATAGTGCCACGGCACTGTAGCTCATCTGTCTGTAACTGGAGAAAGTAGCTGTGAGAAATTTTTACTAAAGAACTGCAATAGATGAGTTTCTAACTTGAGATTTTATGATAAAGTTTCATGGGAAATTCAAGATGCGGCCATATTGGATTATCGAAATGGACCAAACAAAGGCATCTTGCACAACACGATAACAAAATTTCATGGGGAAATCCAAGATGGCCACCTGGTGGCCATATTGGATTTTTCAATCAGACCACAAATGGTATCTTGCACAGCTAGACCCCAAGGGCAACCTCTGTACCAAATTTGAGAAAGATCCATGCAGTAGTTCCTGAGAAATCATGATAACAATGTTTCATGTGTAAATCCAAGATGGCCACCTGGTGGCCATATTGGAATATTGGATTTTTCAATCAGACCATAAATTGTATCTTGCGCAACTAGACCCCAAGGGGAACCTCTGTACCAAATTTGAGAAAGATCCATGCAGTAGTTCCTAAGAAATCAGGATAATGTTTCACTGGAAATCCAAGATGGCCGCTTGGTGGCCATATTAAATTTCTGAATCAGACCATAAAAGTATCTTGCACAACTAAACCCCAAGGGGAACCTGTGTATCAAATTTGAGAAAGATCCATGCAGTTCTTCCTGATAAATCACGATTACGAAGTTTCATAGGGAAATCCAATATGGCCGCCTGGTGGCCATATTGGATGTTCGAATCAGAGCAGAAAAGGTATCTTGCACAACTAGACCCCAAGGGAAACCTGTATACCAAATTTGAGGAAGATCCACAAAGTAGTTTCCTGAGAAATTGCAATAACAATATTTCATGGGGAAATCCAAGATGGCCACCTGGTGGGCATATTGGATTTGTGAATCAGACCACAAAAGCTATCCTGCACAACTAGACCCCAAGGGGAACCTGTGTACCAAATTTGAGAAAGACCCATGCAGTAGTTAATGAAAAATAATGATGGCAAGATTTCACTGGCAAATTCAAGATGGCCGCCTGGTGGCCATAATGGATTTTTCAATCAGACCACAAATTGTATCTTGCACAACTAGACCCCAAGGGGAACCTCTGTACCAAATTTGAGAAAGATCCATGCAGTAGTGCCTGAGAAATTGCGATAACAATGTTTCATCTGGAAATCCAAGATGGCCACCTGGTGGCCATATTGGATTTCTGAATCATACCACAAAAGTATCTTGCACAACTAGACCCCAAGGGGGAACCTGTGTATCAAATTTGAGAAAGATCCATGCAGTACTTCCTGATAAATCACGATAACGAATTTTTATAGCGAAATCCAAGATGGCTGCCTGGTGGCCATATTGGATGTTCGAATCAGAGCAGAAAAAGTATCTTGCACAACTAGACCCCAAGGGAAACCTGTATACCAAATTTGAGGAAGATCCACAAAGTAGTTTCCTGGGGGGTAGTCCACAGTTGCGGATTTTTGGTCCCCCTCAAAATCTTTGAAGTTAATATTCCACCAGGTTTGACCCCATGCGAATTTTTATTGGCTTATTGTTTATTAATATTTGTAATATCATTCAGTTGACTGGTTGATTTGCTTCAAATCAGTACATGGTATTTTGCCAGTTAGATTGGCCAATGCTTCTCTATGTAGATGGAAGTGCGAAAGTGTGGCTGTAAATTGGGGTCTTTTTCAGCTTGCGAGCACATGGTATATTTTGCAGTGGGAAAATGAGTTTGAAATCGGCATGGTCGACCCCCTATTTTCTTTGCCAATTTGTGTTGATCCTTCGACTGGGCACAGTGTCGGTGAGTTTCAAAGCAATCGATTGTCAACTTTGGACCAAATTTAGAGGATTTTCCTGAAGTTTGGGGCATGTTCAGTAGGGGTTATGGGGACCCTGATTTCAGTCAGCTATGTTTACATCTGTCTCAGCTTCATGGCAAGAGCCTACTCTTTCAGAAAATATATAGTTCTATGGGGGTTCTCTCAAAACAAGGTTGCTGTTTGGCATATAATAAACCAGCCTACTGTTTAATTTCAGATGCCTTGGCTCTTCTATAGACTGCTACCTATATGACAGAACAGGCATTTTCTCAGGTAACATTAAATTTGCATATCTGACTCGAAATTTTCCATCCAGAACTACTATTGTTTTACTATCAAGTTGAACACAATTCAAAACAATGCTATTCACACCCAACACAGGACTGAAATTATTGAACCAGCACAGGGGCTTGGACTAGAAAGGGGGGGAGGGGTAACTCTTAGCATGGCCAGAAAATATCTGTTACGAGATGTGTAGAATTGCCAACATCAATGTTGGTGTTTTATCGGGAGGGGGGTGTCAATTGTCCCAGGAATTTCCCAGAAGTTTTAGTGTCACAAAATAATTCCTTTGGGACTATTAAAACAACCCTACCCCCCCCCCCCCACCACCCGCCCCCACCCTCACCCCTTCCCATAAAACCAGCATTGGAGATGGCAATACTATGCACAATGTAACAGATATTCCCCTGTCATGCTAAGAGTTATCCGCTCCTTCCCCCTACCTTCTAGCCCAAGCTCCTGTGCTGGTTTCATAATTCCAGTCCTGTGTTGGGTGTGAATATCATTGTTTTGAATTGTGTTCAACATAATTGTAAACAATATTAGTACTGAATGCCAAATTTTCAGTCAGATATATTCAAATTTGACATAGCGGTCTAGCCTGACAAAATGGCGTCGCAAAAACTGTCAAAATATGAATGGGGTAGGGGGAAAGTTGTGGCTCTGTTTTATCTCAATATGACTTTCAACCATTGACTGTCATATACCATTATACTTGTACAGACCCATAGATTGAAGGGAATACATAAAAGTAAATCCACAAAAAGTACCCTTCACTTAAAGGGGGTAGTCCACAGTTGCGGATTTTTGGTCCCCCTCAAAATCTTTGAAGTTAATATTCCACCAGGTTTGACCCCATGAGAATTTTTATTGGCTTATTGTTTATTAATATTTGTAATATCATTCAGTTGGCTGGTTGATTTGCTTCAAATCAGTACATGGTATTTTGTCAGTTGGATTGGCCAATGCTTCTCTATGTAGATGGAAGTGCGAAAGTGTGGCTGTAAATTGGGGCCATTTTCAGCTTGCGAGCACATGGTATGTTTTGCAGTGGGAAAATGAGCTTGAAATCCGCGTGGTCGACCCCCTATTTTCTTTGCCAATTTTTGTTGATCCTTCGACTGGGCACAGTGTCGGTGAGTTTTAAAGCAATCGATTGTCAAGTTTTTTCTGTGATGGGGAGAGAATATGACCTATTTTGGACCAAATTTAGAGCATTTTCCTGAAGTTTGGGGCATGTTCAGTAGGGGTTATGGGGACCCTGATTTCCGTCAGCTATGTTTACATCTGTTTCAGCTTCATGGCAAGAGCCTGCTCTTTCAGAAAATATATAGTTCTATGGGCGTTCTCTCAAAACACGGTTGCTGTTTGGCATATAATAAACCAGCCTACGGTTTAATTTCAGATGCCTTGGCTCTACTGTAGACTGCTACCCTGAGAAATTGCAATAACAATATTTCATGGGGAAATCCAAGATGGCCACCTGGTGGGCATATTGGATTTGTGAATCAGACCACAAAAGCTATGTTGCACAACTAGACCCCAAGGGGAACCTGTGTACCAAATTTGAGAAAGATCTATGCAGTAGTTCCTGAGAAATCGCGATAGCAATGTTTCAATGGCAAATTCAAGATGGCCGCCATGGCGGCCATATTTAAAATCGTATCGACACGGCATGAACAAATTCTGGTGTACTCATTGGGAGGAACATGCATGCCAAGTTTCAGCTTAATCGGCCAAGCGGTTTCAGAGAAGAAGATGTTTACGCACGACGGACGAGGTACGACGGACGACGGACGACGGACAGTCAGGCCATGACATAAGCCCATCGGGTCTTCGGCCCAGATGAGCTAAAAACAAAACAAGTGAATTTGGGTGATAGGAATACGATCCCAAATTCTAGCAGGATATTTAATAAAGAAATCCGATTATCAATAGAGCAAAAAAGAAAAAAAAAATCGAAACTACCGAATGGAATTCTATGAAGGGATCTGATTTACCGCTGCCTGAGAGCACTGAGAAGTTGCAAATGAGCCGAAACTATTATAGGATATTGTTGCTAACGGATTAATATGTCAACAATTTCGCCTATATATTCTGTGATATTATGCGCTTTGAAAATGTTCAGCAAATCAAAAATGCACAGCCAGATGTGACTGTTGGCAGTTTTTACTTGTTTACAAACTTTTATTCTCACCGCTGATGTTTTCTCGTGATTATATATGCGCTTCAAGCTGCATCAGTGAAAGTCATTTCGCATTATTTTTTAATCCGTGTAGGAGAACAGACCGAGAAAAACCTGATGGAAGGACAGACCTGCCCATAAGAATGTACGTCAATAATAGTTTTCATGCCACGCCAACTGACATAAAACATTTCACAGAAACTGCGTCTGGTAGCCAACCAACATATGAATCTGTGGATGGTACGGTATATTCCCTTGCCGAAGGGTACAATGCACCAATTACCAAGGATTCCGTTCCAACTGATCCTAGCTATAAAGCAGCCAAACCGGGACTGAAGCCAAGTCCTCAGTGGAATCGGCAGAGATAAAAGACTGGCCAAACAACAATATCCCACAAATTGAAGACAGACGTGACTCAGGTGTCGTCGCTAGATGTAATGATGTGGAAAGCAAAATTCCCAACGAGTATAATACGTTATGGATGGATGAGTACGATCATCTCCATACAGCAAAACAGACCCTCAATCTCAATCGGTTGAAGATGTGTACGATAATTTGTACAGTGACATTGACCAGAACCCAGACAATGCCACTCTAGAGAGTGGATCTTTAGGAACTGACACTGTTGCTCCGCATGCTGTTGGTCAAATGCCAGCTGTGTCATCCGAGGTACCAGAGGATACATACTCGATCGTAAATTATGACGTTGGTACTATATCACAGACGCCAGATGTATCATCGTATGAACCAGAAGGTGCCAACTGTTTCGGAAACTCGACTTTGAAACTGTAAGCCAAACGCCAGATGTATCATCCTATGTTTCAGAGGATAAATACTGGCTGGAAACGTCTGATGTAGGTACTGTAACATAAACGCCAGTTGTATCATCCTGTGTACAAAGGGATACATACTTGCTTGAAACTGAAGTTGGTACTGTATCTCAAACGCCAGATGTATCATCATATGTACCAGAGGATACATACTGGCTGGAAAAGCCTGACCTTGTTACTCGAATGCCAAATGTGTCATGTAGAACAACGATACTGCAAACCAACTGCCAAATGTATGACTCTGTGAACCAGAGGATACCAACTGATGGAGAAACTAGAACGTTTGATGCTGTAACACAAACATCAGATTATGATCCTATGAACAAAACGATACTTACTGGCTGAGAAACTAGGACATTGGTACAGAAACCCAAACACTAGATTATCATCCTATGAATCTGAGAACACCTGCACTGATTGTGAAACTAGGGTGGTTTTGTAGGATTCTCCGTCGGCATATTAAGTGAATGTAAATTGTATGCATTTGTGTGCAAACTCTCTATCTTCTGTAAAATTTTGGTTCTGGGCGATGTGATATACTGATGAATATATGCCGTCCCTGTGCATAACGTGTATATATAGAGGTAAAATCAAAGGTCCTTCATCAAGTGTAATTTAAGCAATCATTTTGTTAGACTGTTAAACGTGGCATTTCGGAAGCAATATACGCTAACAAATTTTACGACATGCTGGCCAGTAATCATCATCTTTGCACATTTGTATACAATATTTTGTTAATTTTTTAAGCCGTTTATTACGGGTTGACTGATTCCATTATACACAATGATATACTAGAAGTATGGAATATATCGGGTGTTGAATATCATTTGTACTTTTACTTCACTGGTGATCTGCTACAGAGTTGAAGATGACACACGTAATCACCAAAGAATGTTGCGGATATCCTGCATGTCGATGCAATGGCAAAATTTAATAGTTTGGCGTAATTATTTGATGAAAGTAAGACAGACCAAGCGCCTCCACTCAAAGTTTCTCAAATTTGGCGATACATATCGCATGCTGATAGCAAAATACGAACGTAGCGTGCAAGATCTATGGCGCTACGTTTCGCAACTTGTGTCTAATTCCGCTTAACCCAGGGCTAGGGGCCGTATGAACCCATGTACTTCAAGATCCTCATGGTACTCATATGAACAGTCACAATCAAAGCGTGACTGAGATACATCTTTTTTTTTAGATGACGACTCTATAACGAATATTATGGATTAAGAATACTGATCAGCGATACGGATTTGATATTTTTGGAACATCATGATGTCTTGCCGGCATCATTGAAAACTGTTGACCGCTTCTCTCTTGCAGGAAACAAGCCTATGTTTATGTATACTATGATTGTCTTTTTGAATTTGGTGCTAATACTGTTATGTGGAAAATGGAATAGGTCTTTGGATTATGGACGCGGATATTCTCTAATGGACGACGGCTGGATTATGAATGACGGACTAGACGCTTGTAATTTTTAGATACAAGCATTTTAGATACGGGCATTGTCTGGTACATGCAGATTATCTTGAGACAGGCATCGCTAATAAGGCACGATACGTGGTTTGGACTTCGAAGACTTTGTACTAGTCAAATACTATGAAAAATGCACAATTATGACTAGCTTTTAATTCACTGAGTTACATAGGACTCTGATTTGCTCGCACCCTTTACCATGCCATCATGGTCATAGCTACTAGGGAATGTTTGCTGTAATAATATTAATTGGTTACCAAGGATTTTATTGAAACTGAAATAGTTCGATGGTATATTTCATCATACAAATGTCTTAAAACAAAAATGAGTGTGACCCGTTGCAATGATGAGAATTTGATATATTTCGAAGAGATTGGAGACATTTAAACATAGTACATTCAGATTGCGTCAGTGACCAACATTCATTTGCATAAAATCGCAGAACTGCAGAAGTTTCACTTCAAGATGTAATCAACGAAAGTGATGTAATCTCAAAGTCTGCGAAAGTAGGGTGTTTACATCACGTGACTTAAGCGGGGGACAACTAGATTTTGTAGCGAAAACGGCACAACAGTCCAGAATTTCTATAAAATTCAGCCCCATAGCAACAAAATCCTGTGGACAGCTGATATCATTAAAAAGCTAATTTATCAGGCTTTTCAGATCTGAAGTTTCGAATAAATATGACCAGTCGTTGATTAGAAATGAAGGATTGAAGACCGAATGGTGGGGTCAAAATCATAGCCTCTGACGATGGCACAAGTTTTGTCATGTTTTCGGGTGATTTTTAGGTTGAAAATATCGCTAGTCACCGTCGCTGTTGTGCATGAAAGACATGTATATTGATTGAACTTATAAGCAACATATCCCAAATTTATGAAAGCCGTGTGATTGAAGTTTGTAGATGGAATATTTACGAAATAAATGGATGTTGACCGTGAAACTCGAGAAAAAAAGCAATTTGTCGGACAAATTTGGGCAATTTTAACCCAGAAAACTTGCCGCTGGAAATTTCAATCACACGGATTTGAAAAATTCAGTTATTTTTGAGTCAAAATGACTGTTCCAATTTACCTGACTGTACCCACGATCGGCGGTGTGTTTAATTTCCCGAAGGAGTGCCTACGGCCGACATCAAAACAACCACGCACTGTGACACATGTTTGTTGCAGCGCGCATCAAGGAAAGTTTGAACACGACGAACTTTGTAGATTGAAAATATTGCTGGGCACCGTCGTTGTTATGTATGACAATCATGTATAATGACTGAACTTATAAACAACATATCCCATATTTATGAAATCCGTCTGGCTGAAGTTCTTAGATAGAATATTGACGGAAAAAGGTCTCTGACGACAAAATTCGCTGGAAAAACAATTTGCCGGACAACTTGGCGCAATTTCGATGCATAAAATCATCCCCTAGAAAAACGAATCATACAGATTCGAAATGTTCAGTTAATTTCAAGTAAAATGGGTATTTGACTGTACCTGATTTCAGTCACTATCAACGGTGTATTTAATTTCCGAAAAGAGTATCCTCGACCGACCATCGACAAAACATACAGGCAACTTGTTGCAGCGCGCATGAACTTTGAACACCACATGTTCTTCAAGCGTACACGCCAAGGTCACTCTACCAAAGCGA
Organism: Hanleya hanleyi; assembly: GCA_036873755.1. NCBI lineage: Eukaryota > Metazoa > Mollusca > Polyplacophora > Lepidopleurida > Hanleyidae > Hanleya > Hanleya hanleyi. The sequence goes on from JAVTVY010027682.1 coordinate 28,943, forward strand.
TGACGTGCACTTTCTAATTTAAATATTCCGTTACGTAATCAGAAGTGCGTTCTCTTGAAAAGATGATTTTCAAGTACACACACGATTTCCCATTCTCTCCTTGAAATTTTGATAAAATCGCCAGTATAAGGCTGAAATAGCGCAGAAAATAACATCTCTGCTTCAGAGGAAGAATTTTATCGATTGATCTATTTTCTTGTGTGTAAAATTTCGTTTCACATCAAGTGAATTTTGGACCGTTGTTGATCGTTTGAAATTAACGTTGGTGTTGTTGTTGTTGTATATTCTGCCACTCATTGGTGTTTTATTGTTGAGTTCACATAAATCAGAAGATAATTCAGTTTGAGCATCATGGAATAATCCATGAAATAGCAACCCGTTAGATTTAATTCTTGAAGTTTGTGGCCAATATTTCCCTGCTTAAAATCCTATTTAGGCTTATATACATAGTCATAGATTTAGTAAACACAAAGTTATTTATTAAAGATTTACAATAAGGATCATTGTTGGTGAGTAATCGACCCTGAGTAATAATTACTAGAACAATTTGAAGATCGAAATTAATTATATTTAAGGTCTTTAACATTAAAACATTTAATAATAATTAATATTTCGCAGACGTCTTCTGGTAGACAGAAAAATAAATATTTACAACCGTGTCTAAGATACTGAGCAGTGTTAAAACTAAATTTCCATTCTTTTGAAGAACATAATTATGGCCTCCTGTTCGACAGCCGCGTCCCCCTTGTCAAACAGGAATGTATACGACCATTACTTAGAGTGTCTGACTGCCAAATGTAGTTCCACAGAAACCGTCAGTAGATTTATTTCTAAGTACAATACAGTAATTGGGAAAACGAATCCCTCAGTTATTTGTATTGCATGTACTTCCGAATCGGCGGATTGTAAAGTTTTGTACACAAAGTTTACCCGCGTTTACAAGAAAGTCACAGAATTAAGAAGTCGGACATCCGAAAAGGAGGAGTATTTAGACAAGGCGTTTGTTTTTCCTGTGTGTACATCTACAGAAAACACAGGAAATGAAGAGCAAAGCAGTTCAAATGAGAGTGGTAATCATAGCGTTCCCGAAACAACAATGAAAGCACGACTGCAGGAGAAACGTGCGAAAGAGGAAGAAGAAATTCAAATGGAACGTGAAGAATTTGACATTCTCCAAGGGATATATGATAATGCCATGTTTGGTATAGAGGCTGTCAATCAAGACTATGAAGAGGAACTCAAGAAGAACAGAACTCGAGAGCATGCAGATCTGAAAACAAAATACGAGAAACTGCAGGAAGATTTTCAAAGCAAATGTGCACAGTTGGATGATATTCAGGACCAGTTGACTGCGACGAAAAGAGACATGAACAAAAAACTGAAGCGGAGAGACTCGGCAATCAGCCAACAGTTAGAAGAATTGGCGGAAATGAAACGAAGAAGGATGGACGAGGACACAGTACAGAACCTACAGGTCGAACATGAAAGATACCAGAATATTGGAGCGAAACTGGAGGAAAGCAGGACGAAAAAGCGAGCACTACAGAAAAAAGTTGACAAGCTGAAAGGGAAAGTTGGAGAAGGAAATCAAAACCAAGTGTCTGAAATAGAAATGAACATTCAGGAGATTGATGAGCTGAAAATACGAGTACAATTTCTAGAAAACGAGAACAAGACTTTACAAGAAGTGAATTTATTGTTACAAGAAGATGAAATACGGACATTACAAGATGACAGATACACAGAATGACATCAGACAGGTTGTGATGGAACTTCTATCTCTGAATGTGAGCATGAGTAAAATAAATTCTGTTATCAGAATTGTTTTAGCTAAATTAGCATCCATTCATGTAGATGAGAAGGCTCTTCCCTCTAATTCACTCAAGTCAGGACTGATGGTGGAAGCCAGACATCTCGGATATGTTCAAGTTGGAGAAGCCATGCTTCAGTCATCAGATCCCAGCACCGGTAATATTGTGGGAAGTACTTTGCATACGGAGGACACAACTAAGCGACACAGACAATTGCAGAATTTTCAGATAACACTAGGTGCCAAGGAAACTCTTTCTGTGGGTTTACGTGAAATGGGGAAAACAGATGCGGAATCAATTATGCAGACATTCACAGACTGTATGGATGAGCTTAGTGAGGTCATTGGTGGCGGCGTCGATGCTGAGGACCATGTGGAGAGATTGGTGGTTCCATTAAGAACACAATGACCGATCTCGGTTCAACTAACCTGTTTTTCAACAGAAAGCTGCAAGGACTACGTGAGAAGTTTCTGCCGAAAGTCATCGACACATGGGACCAATTAGAACCAGGAATCCAATCACAGATATCGGATATGGGAATTTTTTTCTGCAAGCTGCATCTGCTGGTGAACTTTGCCTCCGAATGTGACAAACCTTTATCGGCTTTTGACAGCATCACACTGGAACGACCAGGTAGCCAATCATTTTCCAGCAGCACTGAATCTGGATCTGCGCGCTTGGTGCGAACAGCTGTGAAAGCTTTTTATCCACATGGATCAGAGGAATCTGGAGTGGCTTCACATTTTCTGGCATTTTTGGGTACACAGAACAAGGAATTGGAGCTTATTTCTTACCGCGGCAACAGGTTTAACGTCCTTTTTTACGATGCCGCGGCTGTATATTATCATGTGAATGACATGAAAGCCTTCATTGCTTCCTGGCCAAATCCTAATGGGCTTTTACGCGCTGTTCAAGGGGATTTGTCAAATAAAGTGAACATCGCAGGAATACGGGCTCTCGGAATTGTTGACAAGGTCATCACAGGCCCATTTTGGAGAATGCTGGAGAGCAAAACTAACATCCTGGAAACCAACCAGTACCTGGCCATCATGCAAGCACAGCTGGAGTCCTGGAGCAGTGACGCATCAGATTTGATAACAGGGAAAAGGATGTTCACCGTCGATGAAGGCACTACACTTAACATCCACCAGGACTGCCTCTATGATGCTCTCTTCGCCGACACGAATGACGAGGAGTTAGACTTGCTGACACAACAAGCTCTTGAGCTGCTGATGCATGCCCTTCTTCTCATCCTGGAACGACAAGCAAAGGGATCAACTACCTGGAGGCAAGTATGCAGATGTAACGGACAGCCAAATGAAACAAACATCTAATGTATCAACAACAAACAGTGCCTCGGAGCGTGACTTCGCGGTCTTGGACATGCTGATGAGGAACAAACCGGCAGCATCCATCCCGCTCATCGAAACACTTACCTTGTGGATGAACAATAAAACAGCAAGATGGTTGGATGGAAAACGACCAGCAGAAAGGGCAAAACTGATGAAGGTAGCAAGAGACAGTGTGCTACGAGCTCGCAACATTTTCAAGCACGCAAGGAATCTATTCGGGACCAGAACGAAAACTGATTATGGAGAAACAGAAGGCCAAGGCAGCTGCAGAGAAGAAGAGCATGGAGAAAACAGTTTTGCTGACTAACGCGGTGTCAGAGGTTGGAGGTGTTTGGACAACGGCTGAGCAGACAGACTTGCATTTATCAAATCTGAGACGTGAGGGAAAGGTGATTCGCAGCATTGTTATCTCACAGTTAAATTTCCATCGTTACGTGTTAGAGGTTAAGGCACAGAAGGAATTATTCTACCAGTCGAAAACTGTCAACGGGAAACGCGTGATATTTACAGATGACCAACTAATTAGCAATTTGAAAGACGTCATTCATTTTGCTTCTGTCACAAATGTGCCAACCTTAAATCAACCAGCACTACTCAGGACTTCAGAGATTCGACATGACCGATTCCTGGAACAAAAAACCAAGGCCAAGGAGCGCATTCAAAAATCCCGACATGCTCGTACAGTGCAGTGCCAGAAAGAAAGACTACCTGACCTGATGAAGAATCTAGGAGACCTGGTGGGGAATCGCATCTTGTTCAACTGTGCTGAAGAAGGAGAGTACAAGGCACAATGGTTTGATGCCGTTGTTCTATCGGTGGCTAAACAGGTAGAGTCCAGTCCGATCAAAACAGAATACTGGATTAAGTATGATCTTGATGAGGAAGGTGCTAGCTGGAAATTTCCCTTACTGCAGGATTTGAAAAGAGGTGATCTTCTAATTGTGCAAATCATACAATACATTTTTGAACTGGTAACCCTCGTATCGTTTTGACATTCGCTGTTTTGTTGGTGTGAGTTGTGCCCAGCAGTGTATATTTTCATCTGTGATTGGCTTCAGTAACATTAAACATTAATGTAAATAACATTGAGGGAATAAAACGCATAAGATCACATTATTTATCTTTTTACTCCTCGTTGGTGTGAGTTGTGCCCAGCATTGACAAAATCAATTGGCTTCATCACCATTAAACGTGAATGTAATAACATTGAGAAAATAAAATCATATCAAATTAATATGGACTAACTTGTTACTTGGACAGAACGGTTGTTGGTGTGGAGCATACTACCTATGGGTGGCGATGGGGGCCAATTGTGGACGTCGCAACCGCCAAGATATCGTAACTGACTCCTCCTCTCCTGTTGGTGTGAGTTGTACCCAACATTGACAGAATTAATTAGATTCATCGATCTCCATCATACATGAATGTAATAATATTGAGAAAATAAAAACTTATAAAATAACATAATTCATCTTTTTATATTTCTTGTTGGTGTGAGTTGTGCCCAACATTGATGCCATAATTAGTTCATCTCTAGGAATGTAATAAACTTGAGAAATAAACAGTATCAAATTAATATGGACTAACGTGTTACTTGGACAGAACGGTTGTTGGTGTGGAGCATACTACCTATGGATGGCGATGGGGGCCAATTGTGGACGTCGCAACCGCCAAGATATCGTAATTGACTCCTCCTCTCCTGTTGGTGCGAGCTGTGCCCAGCATTGACAGAATTAATTAAATTCATCGATCTCCATCATACATGAATGTAATAACATTGAGGAAATAAAACCTTATAAAATAACATGATTTATCTTTTCATTCTGCCTGTTGGTGTGAGTTGTGCCCAACATTGACACCATAATTGGTTATACATCATCAACTTGACTTGTATTCATAGCATCTCTGTTCTTTCCTGAACGGGTAATTGATTAATGTTATCCACATCGCCACAGAGTATTGCTTCCGTTTCAGCTGCCAATACAGCCCATTCAGGAATTTGTTTCTGGTTCTGCCCACCCCCTGGTTTCACTTTCCTTTGGTCTTTTATTGTTCAGCGTCATCTTGTCCAAACTAGCAAAATGCTCAGTGTCGCTATGATATCATTATTTAGATGTGAATTTTTGTCATGGCTATTTCTTCATACAATTATGATCCTTACAGTAGCTACTAGGTTTCAAGCAGGCTTGCTTGAAGTTGTCAGTTGTGGCAACACTTGTGGCTAGCATTGGGTATTCTATGGTAAACAATATCTTACAAATGTGTTTTGTGTATATTGTCTACCATTTTCATTTTCTTTAAGGTCTTTCCCAGTGCTAGCCACGGCATACTGGGGTGGTATGTCTGCAAGTGACTCACTTTGTTAAAATCAAATTGCAACGTGGGTACAACTTGTACTGATGAGTCTTGAAAAGACGAAACATACATGTACCCTTATGCGATAAGTACTGATACAAAATCAGCGTAAGAAAATATGAACTTACTAGCAAAGTAACACTCTCCTTGAAGATATTTCATTTAGAATATTAAACAACTTTGTAACCAAACTTGATACAACTATGCAAATAATATGCAAATTAGCTCATAAATATTAACCAATCAAAATAAATTTGAAATCTACTATAACGGATATTCCACAGGCAAAAAAAATCATTACCTTATTGGTATTAAACTCGATGTCTTGCGATATGAACACCAAAATCAGAAGTATAACACTTAAAATACAACTGTTTGACTTCAATAATTTATGCAAATTTATGCATAATTTATTGACAGTTAAACCTTAATTGTACATTGTCTGTCTTATCTTACATAATTACAAATAAATTAATAAATCCATGCCAAAAAAATTGAATACAGATTGATTTTATCGATTAAAAATGGACGAAAACATAGTTTTGGGTGCAAATTTGATGCATATATGCAAATGATATGCAAATTAGGAGCTTACTATTAACCAATCAGGATACAAATAGTGACACTTGAAGTACACGTGTCCCAAAAATTATGAAAATTGAGCGAATATTTAACGATATCCATCGTTTCAAAGTTGAAATTCCTTTGTGCCATGGGATTTGGGCATTTCCCATAGGCTCCATGTTAATGGCATGTCCCCCAAAAATCGTCATTTCCGGAACTTCAAAATGTTTGACATCAGCGAATACTGGACGGATTTTCATTCTGTTAAGTTTTTTCTTCTTCTACAGGTCCTGGCTTTCGAATGAGGTATAAATTGTAGGTGTGTGATGAAAATTTTTTCTTTGTGTAAAATGCCTAGCGAAAGTGACATATGTTGCAACAGGTGCAAAATAAAACCGTTTGACCACAAAAAACTAAACTCGTTCCTACCATTCACGCGAAAATAGAAGAAACCAGTCTTCGGAAATAAATGGCATGGCATGGCATGGCATGCCGTTTATTTTTCCACGGCCTTGTCAACAAGCGTGTACACGTGTGGTCCAATGTATGCCATGCGACATAACCGAACCTTAGGCACGAGCCATGACGTTATCCCATGGCTGCAGATGTTCAGCATTCAGATTCGTGAGGGTCGCTACGTCACTCGTACGTAACTGCGTGACGTCATTTTGCTCTCCGTATACAACACACATTCACTGGCGAAACAGAAAACTCGTAGAAGCGGGCAGAGTTTCAAATTTTTCTGACAAGATATTCGTTGTATATGGCGATCCCACTGTCATCAAATATAACACAAGTTATGCTTTAGTAAGCTTACCTGCTGAAAAACGCACAGGGGAGAGTTTACAAAATCCATCGATTTTGTGGCTGATTATATCTTTAAAAAGACCTCCGATATCTCTGCAACCATTGGAAGATTCACTTGCAGTAAACGGTATTTTACTCAGAACCATCCTCAAGATGAAACCAAGATTGTGTTGAATTTGTCGGAATTTACCCTAGCTACAGTTCCGAACACAGATCTGTGACGGATAAGAATGTCCGGCGACTGAAAGAGCCCGGCTCTTAGTTAGGAACCAGTTAGGATTTATTCTCTGCAACTTAGGACGAACACTTATCCATAAAAAATGATATGAGAAAGGACACTAGATCACATGTATTCACCAGATCTGCTTAGAAAAACGTCCAAGGTAGAATAGGCGATAAGGAAACATAAGGAGGAATAATGATAGAATTACCTTATTTTCATTCAGGGAAAGCCCAGCTTTATATTTTCAGTTTTTGAAGAAGCTAGCCGGTTCAATTATTGAGTGCTAACAATTGATACGATAAGGCGACTGAAATCTCTCAGAGTAAAAAAAATCCCCGGCCTTTGCTCCGCGGCCACAATCTCCAAAAACTTGCTTGAAGCCATTGAAATTCTTATTCTAGCCATAGATAACCGAATACGGTCTACTGACGTGGCATGGTTTTGACTGAATTTCAGATAAGACACGGATAATTGTTTTCTCTGAAGTATGTGTTTCACCGTAATTCGAATACGGACTAATCTATTGGTGCGTACTGCTAGGCAGGAGGTACAGTTTTCAATGTCAAGTGAAGCATTTCAATTACCAGCTCTCTCACAAGAAAACATTAAAACAGAGTTTTTAATCACCACCAATGTTCTGTAGAATGTAGAAAACAAATAACGCCCAAAAGATTGGTTAAGTTTCTGCCAAATGTGTGGTTTGAAAGATTTCACTTTATTGCGATCCCGCCAGCAGTTAAGACAGCTTTGTATAAACTACTACGGTAATGTACAAATTACATTCAACGTTCAATACAATCCAAATTAGCATAAAAACAAAACTATTGTCCTCTTCCACCTATTTCAAATGGGTAGAATAATGATCTGTGTCTCAGCTAAACAATAAAACTTTCTTCGTCATGACATAGAAAAGTTGCTCCCCACATCAGGCCCAATAACATCTCCTCAGACCGTATATAAATGGCCGCTGCATAGGTTTTTTGACTGCAAATGCAAGTTACACATTATTTGATAACCTCAATCTGTTTTGAACTTTAAACTGCGTAAATTTAATGTGGTATCTTTCTATATACATTGCATTGTATTTTGCAGCTTATTTTCCTGGACACAGGCTTCGTAGATTGGTAATATTATGGTAATATTTTTAATATATGGTAATATTTTTCATGCCTCAAAATATACATTTGGTATGACTCTAAGCCAACTTGAGGTGTTAGTTGTGTTGCAAATTCTAAGGAACATTCGTGGTGAAATATGTTTTACTGTATTCTTGTTAGAGACCTTGAACTTGAGATTTTTCACTTCGAGTTAAAATTGGGCCTCCAAAGATACAGACGTGGTTTGCGATAATTGGACTGCTTCGTTCTTGAAAAGATCTTGAATATCACGGCAACATTTGCATAATTTTGTTTATAATCATAGGCCTTCAACTTTTACAGTTAAAGGTTGTAGTGCGATGTTGAGTATGTGTTGGGGGGGCTGAAGAGACATACTTGAGTCACCTAAAGTGCGCCATCTTGAATGCTTGAAAGGACAGTTATTGAAAACCTACCAAAAGTGGTTTCTACTTAACTGCATTCACTTTTTAAAGTTCGAGCGAAAACAATATACTTCGAGCTACAATTTCCGGTAGATTAAAATCCCGCATGAGCAGCTCAGATATCAGAGTAGATCTCCATATATATGAAGGGGATATTGACACGGTGAACAATCATATAGCAGCATGTACCGGTATTCAGAAAGAACAGTAGAATTTCAAGATAAAATACCTTTCTGGATGTTACATCAAAGATGAATATCTATAATAGGTTAAAGTAGTTTATCCTTACTGTATGTTCTTTGATGAAAACTTAAATAAGTCTTCTAATAATTAAACCACTGAAAACACGCATCCCAAAGTCCTTCGAACGATAACGACGATTCTCTCTAACATTTTGCATCGAGTACCTAAATACACCGTCGTCCCCACCCTTCGGGGAAGATAGGAACCCGACGTCCCATTTAAGTGGAACTTAAATAATGCCACAGATTTATTTACTTTCATCTCGGAATGCCATAAGTGGTATTTCGAAAACCCGGACTTGCCAAAGACCAGATAGGAAATTTCAAGATAATTATTGCGGTAAATTACACAAATGATTAGAACTTCGTTGACGACAATTCGTGGGATAGTTTGGACCGGTGTGGTGGATAAGAATGTCCTAGCGAAAAGTGTCCCTTTTTATATCCTTTTCTATTGCTCCCAATGGGGAGAAAATGTCCCAGCTGGGTTAGGAGATGGAACCCGGACACACTTAGCCATTGGGCATTCTTACCCTCCACGCCGGTATATCAGTTCTGATAGGTCAAACTTCGTAATCGGCGAATAAATGCAACCAATCAGAGAAACCGGCAGTCATTAATTGTTGAAAACCGGCAGTACAGTAGTTGTTGAAATGCTCAACAATAACAAATGATACATAGATCATCAATGATTTCATATAAATAAAACTGGCCGCCAAGGTTCCCATCCAATCAGAGAAAACGATTATACCATTCATTGTTAGTCTCTTGATGTATTGATGATGTATACAAAGTCTTGCATCAAACACTTGAACAGTAACAAAGGTATAGATTTTGCATAAATTAAAGATGGCAATGAAGCTTTCCACCTAATCAGAGAAACTGGCTGTCATTGATTAGTTTCTTGATGCATCAATGATGTATAGTTTCATATGGAGCACTAAAGCGGTATATCAGAAGGATAGATCATTAATGATTTTGAATAAATTAAAAATCAGAGAAACCAGTTAAGTCATTCCCTGTAAATCTGTTGATGCATCGACGATGTATATCAATTTTTTTCGTCAAGCACTTGATGGCGGCCACCTTTGGTACCAGAAAAGTGATGTTTTCGTTATATTTTTCCAAAATTTCTGCTTTTCTGCGATGAAAAGTGAGCAAAAACTATTTTATTTCATATCACATTAATATTTACTACTTTATCATGCACTTTTTATGGAGAAATTGCATAAATTTAATATTCGAAATGTCTGACTGAAAAGCGACCAAAAAAGCTGAAAATAGAAGAAACCAGTCTTCGGAAATAAATGGCATGGCATGGCATGGTATGCCGTTTATTTTTCCACGGCCTTGTCAACAAGCGTGTACACGTGTGGTCCAATGTATGCCATGCGACATAACCGAACCTTAGGCACGAGCCATGACGTTATCCCATGGCTGCAGATGTTCAGCATTCAGATTCGTGAGGGTCGCTACGTCACTCGTACGTAACTGCGTGACGTCATTTTGCTCTCCGTATACAACACACATTCACTGGCGAAACAGAAAACTCGTAGAAGCGGGCAGAGTTTCAAATTTTTCTGACAAGATATTCGTTGTATATGGCGATCCCACTGTCATCAAATATAACGCAAGTTATGCTTTAGTAAGCTTACCTGCTGAAAAACGCACAGGGGAGAGTTTACAAAATCCATCGATTTTGTGGCTGATTATATCTTTAAAAAGACCTCCGATATCTCTGCAACCATTGGAAGATTCACCTGCAGTAAACGGTATTTTACTCAGAACCATCCTCAAGATGAAACCAAGATTGTGTTGAATTTGTCGGAATTTACCCTAGCTACAGTTCCGAACACAGATCTATGACGGATAAGAATGTCCGGCGACTGAAAGAGCCCGGCTCTTAGTTAGGAACCAGTTAGGATTTATTCTCTGCAACTTAGGACGAACACTTATTCATAACAAATGATATGAGAAAGGGCACTAGATCACATGTATTCACCAGATCTGCTTAGAAAAACGTCTAAGGTAGAATAGGCGATAAGCAAACATAAGAAGGAATAATGACAGAATTACCTTATTTTCATTCAGGGAATAGCCCAGCTTTATATTTTCAGTTTTTGAAGAAGCTAGCCGGTTCAATTATTGAGTGCTAACAATTGATACGATAAGGCGACTGAAATCTCCCAGAGTAAAAATAAATCCCCGGCCTTTGCTCCGCGGCCACAATCTCCAAAAACTTGCTTGAAGCCATTGAAATTCTTATTCTAGCCATAGATAACCGAATACGGTCTACTGACGTGGCATGGTTTTGACTGAATTTCAGATAAGACACGGATAATTGTTTTCTCTGAAGTATGTGTTTCACCGTAATTTGAATACGGACTAATCTATTGGTGCGTACTGCTAGGCAGGAGGTACAGTTTTCAATGTCAAGTGAAGCATTTCAATTACCAGCTCTCTCACAAGAAAACATTAAAACAGAGTTTTTAATCACCACCAATGTTCTGTAGAATGTAGAAAACAAATAACGCCCAAAAGATTGGTTAAGTTTCTGCCAAATGTGTGGTTTGAAAGATTTCACTTTATTGCGATCCCGCCAGCAGTTAAGACAGCTTTGTATAAACTACTACGGTAATGTACAAATTACATTCAACGTTCAATGCAATCCAAATTAGCATAAAAACAAAACTATTGTCCTCTTCCACCTATTTCAAATGGGTAGAATAATTATCTGTGTCTCAGCTAAACAATAAAACTTTCTTCGTCATGACACAGAAAAGTTGCTCCCCACATCAGGCCCAATAAGATCTCCTCAGACCGTATATAAATGGCCGCTGCATAGGTTTTTTGACTTCAAATGCAAGTTACACATTATTTGATAACCTCAATCTGTTTTGAACTTTAAACTGCGTAAATTTAATGTGGTATCTTTCTATATACATGGCATTGTATTTTGCAGCTTATTTCCCTGGACACAGGCTTCGTAGTTTGGTAATATTTTGGTAATATTTTTAATATATGGTAATATTTTTCATGCCTCAAAATATACATTTGGTATGACTATAAACCAACTTGAGGTGTTAGTTGTGTTGCAAATTCTAAGGAACATTCGTGGTGAAATATGTTTTACTGTATTCTTGTTAGAGACCTTGACCTTGGGATTTTTAACTTCGAGTTAAAATTGGGCCTCCAAAGATACAGACGTGGTTTGCGATAATTGGACTGCTTCGTTCTTGAAAAGATCTTGAATATCACGGCAACATTTGCATAATTTTGTTTATAATCATAGGCCTTCAACTTTTACAGTTAAAGGTTGTAGTGCGATGTTGAGTATGTGTTGGGGGGCTGAAGAGACATACTTGAGTCACTTAAAGTGCGCCATCTTGAATGCTTGAAAGGACAGTTATTGAAAACCTACCAAAAGTGGTTTCTACTTAACTGCATTCACTTTTTAAAGTTCGAGCGAAAACAATATACTTCGAGCTACAATTTCCGGTAGATTAAAATCCCGCATGAGCAGCTCAGATATCAGAGTAGATCTCCATATATATGAAGGGGATATTGACACGGTGAGCAATCATATAGCAGCATGTACCGGTATTCAGAAAGAACAGTAGAATTTCAAGATAAAATACCTTTCTGGATGTTACATCAAATATGAATATCTATAATAGGTTAAAGTAGTTTATCCTTACTGTATGTTCTTTGATGAAAACTTAAATAAGTCTTCTAATAATTAAACCACTGAAAACACGCATCCCAAAGTCCTTCGAACGATAACGACGATTCTCTCTAACATTTTGCATCGAGTACCTAAATACACCGTCGTCTCCACCCTTCGGGGAAGATAGGAACCCGACGTCCCATTTAAGCGGAACTTAAATAATGCCACAGATTTATTTACTTTCATCTCGGAATGCCATAAGTGGTATTTCGAAAACCCGGACTTGCCAAAGACCAGATAGGAAATTTCAAGATAATTATTGCGGTAAATTACACAAATGATTAGCACTTCGTTGACGACAATTCGTGGGATAGTTTGGACCGGTGTGGTGGATAAGAATGTCCTAGCGAAAAGTGTCCCTTTTTATATCCTTTTCTATTGCTCCCAATGGGGAGAAAATGTCCCAGCTGGGTTAGGAGATGGAACCCGGACACACTTAGCCATTGGGCATTCTTACCCTCCACACCGGTATATCAGTTCTGATAGGTCAAACTTCGTAATCGGCGAATAAATGCAACCAATCAGAGAAACCGGCAGTCATTAATTGTTGAAAACCGGCAGTACAGTAGTTGTTGAAATGCTCAACAATAACAAATGATACATAGATCATCAATGATTTCATATAAATAAAACTGGCCGCCAAGGTTCCCATCCAATCAGAGAAAACGATTATACCATTCATTGTTAGTCTCTTGATGTATTGATGATGTATACAAAGTCTTGCATCAAACACTTGAACAGTAACAAAGGTATAGATTTTGCATAAATTAAAGATGGCAATGAAGCTTTCCACCTAATCAGAGAAACTGGCTGTCATTGATTAGTTTCTTGATGCATCAATGATGTATAGTTTCATATGGAGCACTAAAGCGGTATATCAGAAGGATAGATCATTAATGATTTTGAATAAATTAAAAATCAGAGAAACCAGTTAAGTCATTCCCTGTAAATCTCTTGATGCATCGACGATGTGTATCAATTTTTTTCGTCAAGCACTTGATGGCGGCCACCTTTGGTACCAGAAAAGTGATGTTTTCGTTATATTTTTCCAAAATTTCTGCTTTTCTGCGATGAAAAGTGAGCAAAAACTATTTTATTTCATATCACATTAATATTTACTACTTTATCATGCACTTTTTATGGAGAAATTGCATAAATTTAATATTCGAAAGGTCTGACTGAAAAGCGACCAAAAAAGCTGTTTTGAAAATGTTATTGTGATAATACTTTGATAGTCAAGATCTCGTATAACAAAATTCAGTTCGGCCTAAACCGAGATCCAAGCATTCAACAATTTTCAATGTTATTGGATGGGTATCGTGGATTCCTGTCTCACGCCCCAGAACATTTTTAAATCACGAGAGAAGTATTTGAACATGTTACGGAATGTAAATGTACATTCGTGTTCCTGGCTCCATTTGGAATTCTACTTTTTGAAGTGGTCCGAAGCTTAGTAAAGCCGACGTCCAATGGCCATGAACAACTCTGCCCCAGTTCAGTGAAAGTTTTTTAATGAGCTGACTCAATACATTAAATTACACAGCAAACCACGCCGGAAATTTCTGGTGAGATAAATAACACCACTATATCTAATGCTGAACCAAGCCTATGCGAAATTAAAATGTCAGAAAGGCTTGAAAATAATGCACTGCAATATAAACGATTAGATTAGGAGATTTCTACCCCGTGATATGAAGTTATATCTCGAAAAGATAGAGGCACGGTGGTGGTGGTGGTATATAATTCTCGCAGAGTGCATTTGAAATGAGATTAAGCCCCCTAAGGGGCACAAGTCCCTTTTTAATAGGAACAGTCCATAGACCCGAAAACCTAGTTTCGTGGTTCGAGAATTTTCAAGAAATTTTAGATAACGTTACTCAGATGGGAAAACCACTTATTATTCTTGGAGACGTCAGCTGTGATCTTCTTACAACTTTTGCAAGAAAGTTGATTCAGGTGACAAAGGATTCACAACTCCACAATCTGATTAATTATCCGACAAGAATTATACCTTCATCGGAGTCATTTATTGAACAGATCGTTTCTTCCGAACAAGATTCCTTAGCTCATTCGGGAGTTATTACACCTAGAATAGCGGATCATCGACTAGTATTCGGTGCGAGGGAAACTAAATACCAAAGATGGTACCGAAATTTCTAAAAATTCTCAGTGAATGCTTTCCTTCTTGAAGAATGGTCTAGTCTTGTGAATCTGTTTAAGATATTACTGATAACCATGCTCCATTACAGATAGAAGAGTTGGAGGAACTCAACCTTCGTGGCTTACAAAAGAAATCCGTGAACGTATGTAAGAATGTGACCACTTGAAGAAGAAAATACAGAAATCCAACGATCTCCAGATAATATCACAGTGAGAAAACTTAGTGACTCAAAGAAAAGAAATTATTTCGACAATTTAATACTGGAAAACATGAAAAAATCAGACAAACTTTCGTGAGCCATAAAAATGACATTTCCGATGAAGCGAGGGAAGGAATTTGGCTTAATGTCACACTCAAGTTTGTTTCACTCATATGGTGACAGTCAGTTTGCTTGGTGGAGGTAGCCGGAGTACCCGGAGAGAACTACCGCCCTTCGGCAAGTAACTGACAAACTTTCACACTGACCAGCTGGGCTCGAACCCGTGCCGGTTCAGCGGAGTGAGGCTAGCTGTCACCAGCGAAGCGCCTTAGACCACTCGGCCACCGAGGGCCCCCACCACTTTCGATGAAAGGTAATGTATTCACCATTACTTTGTGTGAAGGAGATGATCAAGAGATCAGTGACAGTCACAGTATTGTTGAAACTTTTACTAAATTCTCCTCAAGTACAGGAGAGACATTGATATCTGTTTTTTTCGGGAAATCTCCGAACGAACAATTCTCAACAAAATAGTTTCAGTGATGGAAATATAGCTCTAAACCTATACCAAATAGCACTGCAATATATAAATAAATGAAAGATATAAAGTCAAAGAAAGCAACTGCCTTGGATAATATATGCCGTCCCGACATTTGAAGCTATCTGCAGGGTTATCTCCCCTCCATTGCATTGCATTTTGAACTTATATTTGACGACTGGCAAACTGCCCACAGTTTTTATTAGAGCCCGTGTTACTGCTGTTCACAAAGAATGTGATTCTACTGACCCGTCAAATTATCGGCCTATATCTGTGTTACCAATATGTGTGAACATATTAGAAAGATCTATGCATATGCAGCTGTACGGTTTTGTAGAACATCGTCTATTTAATCAATTCAATTCTTCAGGTCATCCCATTCTTACTGCCAGAACAACTCTTCAATGGTGTATCCGATCAAGTTTTACGTAATATAGATAACGGCCTTCTAAGAGGAATTGTATTCCTGGACCTCAAAAAGGCATTTGATATGGTAGATTGTGAGTTACTGCTAATGAACATGAGAACACTGGGGGTTGCTGGACGAGAAATATACTGGTTAAGAGACTTATATAAACAGTCAGGACACAATGGTTGCTAGAAAACAGTGTTTTAACAAAACAGTGTTTGAAACAGTTGGTGGGAGAGATTAAAATGGATAATGCGAACAAATACAATACCAATATATTGTCAATTATTTAAAAACAAGAGCCGAGGGGTCACATATCCCCCGCAGGATTGACTAAGAATTTACATGAAACGAAACAACTAAATACTAATACTCTGGATTACTCTCTGCCACATTACAAGTTAGACGTCATGCTTTTGTAGTAATTCAGAACTTGGAACAGAAGAATTTCCTTTTTTTGAAGGTTATCCAGCGTCGTTCATTAACGAATCTCCGCGTCTGTAATCCAAAGACCTATTATATATTTCATATAACAACATTAGTACAAAAAATAATATACATAAACATAGGCAAGTTTCCCGCATGAGAGAGGCAGTTTTCAATGATGCCGGCAAGGCATCAAGATGTTCAAAAAAAACATCAAATTCGTATCGTTATCAGTATTTTTAATCCATATATGATATTCTGGTAAAATCGTCATATAGATAGTTATGTATCTCAGTCACGCTTTGATTGTGACTGTTCATATGAACATTGTGGGAATGTTGAAGCACATGGGTTCATACGGCCCCTAGAATTAGACACAAATGCGAAACGTAACGCCATAGATCTTGCACGCTGTACTCGTATTTTGTTATCTGTCAAATATGAGAAACTTGGAGTGGACGGGCTTGGTGGTATAGCCCTGTTTTATGAGTCTCTGCAATAATGTATTGTGCCGGCCGTTCATTATAAATCGTTACATTTAATACAGGATCTAGCAAATAGAAATTGTAATCATCTCTTTTGTCGTCAAGTCGACGAGAGAGAAGGCCTGCTTCATTTTTATAAAGATATGGGTCTAAATATGATGTGCCTTTAGAGCTATTTGTAGTTTTCGCCAAATCCAGTGAATGTGGATATATCTCCTTCACTGCGTCATTATATAGCGATTATCCACAGCGAGAAGATCGTCTATATAGCGCTTGGTGAATGAGAAGGAATTGGCTTTGAATTTATCGGTTTTTGAAAATCTGAAATTTTGGAATCTGACTGGATTGAAATTGACCGTCCACCGTTTGACCTAAGGCGATCTTTGCCTCATGGGCAGTATATACCTACTCATAAACTCGAACTGGAGATTTTCCCCATTTTCTTGCAGAGTTTCTAGCCCAAGCGACCTTGACCTTTGACTTTGAAAGTGCTATATCCCAATTATGTCTTTTGACTTCAAGCAATAGTTTTCATGTTAACGGGAAAGCATGACGGACACATAAACACACACATACAAACAGCGATTCTATATCTCCTGACTGGAGTCCCACGGGGGATAAAAATAATTAAATGTTTACCGTAACAGCAAATTACAAATCTATAGTTAATCATAAAACAGTTCCGAAGTTGAGTAGCAAGCCTCAGAACAGACATACATTATTCATCCGTCGTCAATAATCGAGGGGCCTATTTCTTATTACAGTTAGCACCAATTCCAAATCAGATTGAAATAAGAAGAATAAGAACACAAGTTGGTTTCCCACAAGAGAGAAGCGATCGAACAGTTTTCAATGATAAGACATAATGATGTTCTTTAAATATAATCCTAATTCTTTATCTAAATTAATTTCCAATTCGTTTACAACAATATGTATCGCAGTCACGTTGCAATTGCGTGTGTTCATTTGAAAAATACCATGTAGATGTGAAACACGTGATATTCAAACGGCCTCTAGCCCGGATTAACCGGAATTAGACATAAGTTACGAAATGAACCGACAGAGATCTTCCACGCTAAGATCGAACTTTCGATCACTGTACAATAGTCATCACTTGAGAAACCTTGAGTGGAGGCGTTTGTTGGCAAAACCCTGTTTGACAAGTTTCTCCAATAATATTCTCTGAAATTGGGTAGTAAGCCCTGTCAAAATTGTAATCGTCTCTCTTGTCGTTGAGTCGAAGAGATAGAAACAACTGAGCATTCTTGTAAAGCTATAGGTCCAAATACGATTTTCCATCTAGGCATTCTGCAAATTCTGTGAAATTGTTGTTCTTCAAAATATACTAAATGGCATTTGATATTTTTTCTACAATACGAAATGAAAAACAAAATTATTCACACATATTCTCCATTTTTCATTGGTAATTATTATTTTGATATTGTATATTATGATCTTCGATATTATCTAAATTGATTCACATACAATGCTTTTCTAACCAAGAAAGGAGGGGGAAAAATTAAAGGGTCAAACCCAGCATATAACTGTGGTGGAAAAAGATGACGACGTACTTACAGGAAGTCAGATGTCCCCACAGGCAAATATCTAATAACATCGACACAAATGACCCCTAAAACGATATGTATATCAGAAAGGCTTCGCGTGTGATTGTCGGATGTTCGTATATTTAAAACAAAATCTGTTTGATATCATATAATCATTTTTCCTATCACAAATTCTATTTTTCGTATATAAATGCTTTTTTGATATAATAAAATACTCTATTTTTGATATCAATAATACCTATTATAGATATAAAAAATTTAACTAATTTTGACATAAAAATAAGACTCGAATTTTGATATAAAATATATTTCCTTGCTATCAAAATTCTTGAATACTGTTATTTGATACCAAAATAAGCAGTTTTGAACGGGAAAAAATATTTTGATATAAAAATTAGACGAATACATACAAATGGCGCACGTTTATCAAAACAAGATAAGGAATAGATGGATGAATACCAGAACGGGTTGCCATCTATAACAAACTTCGTTTTGTCTTACATCTGACGACGATACAGCTCACCAATCTCCAATGTACGAGTTGTCACAGCGAAACAGCTCACCAATTACCAGTATACGAGTTGTCAGAGCATTTCCATCATAGCTCTCTAGATTTGTATCTAATACCGCTTATGCCGGTGCTAGTGGCCGTGTGGTCAGTTGCCACATGAACAGGTACAACAAAAGCGTACCTGAGATACAACACATATCACGAATCGTTAGATTTTTGGTATGTGCTTTAGATAGGTTAACCAGAAGATTATTCTGCGAAGTCATGTGACGGAGTCAGTATGTCGGCACCTCTTCCTACTTCCCTTTTATGTGTTGTAATTGATACACAGTGCCATTGATACATGTCTAATGCAGGAATTTTTCTCAAACACGTTTTAACGGAGGATGGTACATGCAGATGTTCATGTTTTTTAACTTTAAACTACCATTCATATACATTACTCCATTCATCGATGCGCCTTGAGGTGTCCCGTGAGACATTCGTTCTTTTGTTATGCTCGTGCGTGATATGCTTCAGTATTCAAATAATATAGTACGGTATGCTAAAAATAACACGTCAACGAGCTAACCTATCATGTGCTAAATGAAAGCATGGCCTACATTGCCCACTTTTTTATTGCGGCTACCTCATACGTGGATCCGGTTGTCTGTTTTAATATCCTTGTTGATAAATACTGCTATTCTTTACATATTTGCGCTACGCACGCATCCATTCGAGACTGTTTTATAATGTACCATCGTTTGGGCATAGAATGTCAAAGATGAATCTATGTGGACTGATTGTTCTGTTCGCTTTCAATTTACCAGGCTTAAGAACACGTAAGTAGATACCTTGATTTATCACACGATTGTGCCTGAATTTGTTGAACAATTGTAGTTCATTCTTTGTCTGGTTTTAACAAAACTTTGATACGTCTCATTTCGACAAGATACGGCCTCGTTAACGGGGCGTAAAACTGAGTACTTGGATAAGGTTTACAAAAGATTGTACATTATAAACAAAACGAGTGTACAATATAACTGTTCTAATGTACAAATTTAACTAGCGGAGGAATGTGCCCGTTATGCGGGTATATTTGATATCCATTTCAATCCAATGTATCCGGTACAGGGATGACAGAGCCCGCTGTATATAATGTGTCATTCCTGTTTTTCATTCGAATATCAATATTTCCCAGTGACAACTTGCCACAAATCGTTGCTGGTATTTTATAATATGTGAGACTCTTTGGATTATGAAGGTCAACTATAAAGTTTCAAAGAAAAATTATATACGTAGCGAGGTATGGTTAGACGCGTTTTTAAACAAATGTTTAAAAGGTCCATATTTCTAAGGCCCAATTTGTATGAAGGAGGATTGGTAATTCAGGACATAAATGGTTTGCCAGAGGTATTGGTCCTCCAACAGTTAATACATGTAACATTACTCCACCCAATACTATGCATATGAGCTATATGACATACATTAACAAAGATATAGACATACATATTTGTATTATGATTATCACACAGTTACAGTGACTATGGTGAGAACTAAGGTAGATTGGCTCAATTTGAATACCTTTGATGATTCGGATATGTAAAGTGTATGTTACATCTACATGTACCTGTCATTTGCATGTTTTGAATTGCATTGTCTACTGTGAGGCTAAATTTGAAACCATCCAAGCTAACTATTAACTTCCTTTTGTGTAACGATACATGTATATATTGCTAAAATTGAATATTATGACTGGAGGCAAATTAAATGTGCAGCCTTCTGTTGTTTTTTTTGCTTGAATCATATACCAATTAAATATACTACATACTAACGATATTGACTTTTCTGTGTTACTGTGTGGATATGTCATGGCTGTCAATCGTGTAGGAGGTTGGAAATTCGTTTCTCAGTTGGCAGTGGTGGGGAGGGGGCCTTGGCTTGACTTATTTGAAAGCTTCAGTGAAGGGTCAATTTTTTATTGAAGAGTCTGAGAGTGAGAGACAGTAAAATTAAGATCACTTGAGTGGGGTGAACATTTTTCAGTGCACCGATCTCCGTTTCCGATAAATGTTAACCAGTCTCTAACACCGGAATTTGCGAGACCAAAACTCATCCTATTTGCCCATTACCAGGTGCAATTCACAGCCGATTGGTTTCAATTTGCTTCCGTTGTTGTTGTAAACGAATAAGAAATATTTGTACAAGACTACAATTATTTCCTCAATTTCACATACCACAATCCCAGTGGATATAATAAAAATAAGTTTTAAGCATAAATTATCACTAAATCTACTGTTGAATAAGACCTACAGAATAGTAGATATTGGAGGGGTGGGGTACATATCGCTAATTTATACTTCACCATATTTTTTATTATATTCACCGGCATTGCGGTATATGAAATGGTCGAAAATAACTATATTCTTGTGGGAATATATTTATTTGTTTACAGCAGCAACGACGATAATTTGAAACCAAGCGACTGTGGTGCACTCACGGTTGGATTCAATAGGGCGAGCCTAGCAGGTCATCAGGATCATTTTCGCATTAATCCAATCCGTCTGCCTATGTGTAGGGACAGATTTACATCTTTTCAACCTATCTGTAAAACATCGGATATTATTAAAGGCATCAGATATAAATGTGTTTTCAAACGTGTTCAACTCAAATATGATGTTTCTATCAAGTAAGTGATCATCCCTGAATAAGTCAGCCAGAAAGATGTACAGTCAATATGTGGACTTTGATAGGCAAAATAATCACACAATTAAGAGAAAGATCAAATAGGTAAGTTTAAAAGACTTCTTGCACGAAATTATAAAATTGCGCAAGCAGCTCAAAACCTTAGATACTTTGCGTGGAGAATTTGGCAGATAGTTTCGAAAATTAAGGTGAGAGGATGACTCGGAAATTATATGTAAAACGTGATATTAGAGGCGTACCGAGATGATTATGAGAACGGATATATTCGGAAGAATTGAATTAAATGAAATGTTCTCAAAATAGTAAGCTATGATATCATATAATTTTGTTTGTTTAAGGAACGCATGAAAACGAAATTTCTTTCTCCGGCGAGCAATGAGTAGTGCTCACCGGGCGGGAGCTTGGTGCTCGGTGAGTTTTTAGGGTTTATATACTGTGCATTTCGCAGGTCTATTCATTCCTGTCTGCATTACCGGCCGACTCAACTTGACTGTTGTACACATTGAGCTTTCTACAACAATCGCTGGACGTTATGGCCTTGGAAGGCGATCTTTCGGAGAAGTTGAATGAGATTATGTGCAAAGTTGAGTCTTCTAAGAGAGAGATCGAACAAACGGTCGCGGCGTCCAAAAAAGACACAGAGAAAGCAGTGGAAGAGAGAATCAAGCGCATTAACTCTGAATTCGCGGCAGCGTCTAAGAAAGTTCGATCAATCAAATCTGAGAAAGAATTTCTCTGGAAATGAGAAGAAAACAAAATACCATATAACTTTAACACCGAAGGTTTTGAGAACCTCGGAAAAGTGTCCTGGGCTCTGCAATACGGGAAAATTGATTACGCCAACGAGCTTATACAGGACGAACAACAGAGACTGAAACAGAGAAATAAACTCATTAAAATAGCAGATTCGTCAGACGGGGGCTGGGAAACGGTGAAGCAATATGTGGCCCATGAGCTCGCTTCCGACTCTAAGGACGATAAGAAAATTTCGAGAGAGGACGCTAAGGCGGTCAGTAAAATCCTGTCAAAGCGATCAAGGGGCGGTCACTTCAACCCAGCTGGCAGACCCTTTTCGGCGGCGCCGACGGCGACAGTCACGAGGACTAATGGTGGCAGCCAAAGCTTTGGTCGCCTTCCTTATAACAGCCACGCTAATAACGGTGACCATCCCTTTCCGATTGGCCAGGCCTTTCGGAGCGTCCGGTCCGGAGCATGCTTTCATTGCGGAGACTTCACGCTCTGGGGGAGATCTTGTCTGTTCCTCAACGTCAACCCTCAAATTCCCAGAGGCGGCAGTCAACAACAAATCCCAACGCTTGAGAGACAGAGAGAGACAGATTCCAGGGACTCTCATATGTCAGTTATGTTGAGTGATCTAGTGCAGTCTGAGCGTTATGCTATTATCGAATTTTCACATGAAGACCTGTACTGCACGACACCACCAAAAGATGTCTTTTTGTTGGTTTCTTCTAGCCTACGAATAGTGGAATATTCCCCGCCTGTTCAATCCAATTCGCAGTCCAATCATGCCAGTGAAGCTTAATAGTTTGGGCTATCTAGAAAAACTATAGAGTAATACATAGCCTTATCATATACCTATGCGTGCTAGGATAGTGATACACACTCGCGTTTTCTGTTTCCGTATCACCCTAGTCGCTATCTGTATCGCCCTCCTCGGTAACCGGAACTATTTTCGCTGGTGACCTATCGAAGAAAGCCCGTGAAGCCCGTTCTGTTCTAATAATAGAACTGAAAACTTTACACATGCTGATCCGTTCTGAAGGGTATTTCCAGATCAATACAAATAGATTTACACTTGCGATACTATATGCATATATACTAAACCTATTCTGAGTCTGATTTTGGCCTTCCTGACCGTCAATCTGAGCCTTGTTAACTTACGGTGGGCCGTATTCGCCGTACCTCACTGATTACTGTGCGACGAAATCATTGAAAAGTTCATCACATAGTGAGCAACAACTTGCGAGAACTAATTTGAATAGTAACGCTGAATGATGTAAAAATTTCAACAAAAAGAATCTAGTCGATTATGATAACGTCCGTTTTATTCCAAGACTCAAAATCAAACATAGGCCTGTTACCCGATATTTGAAATTATTTCTTGATGGCGAATACAAATGAACGAAAGACAAACTCTGTGGCTCTACCGCGTGACCACGTTTTCAGTGACAAGAACTAACGAAAGCACGAACACATGGCTACTCTGGCTCGTAATGTTGTTTAGTCTATATGTTGTAAGTCTCTTAACGTTGAAAATAAACACGCCGATATTCCTCCCCCCCCGTTCGTCTTCGGTGAAGTGATAACCGATGCAGCAAATCTCCATTTTCAGGCCGCCTTGATGGGGACTGCACGCTCCCCGTCTGGCCATGGATTATCGGTGCAATTGCCCCTGCAAGCTCTGCTTGACTACTGCTTTATAGAAAACATCTGAATTCCAGGGACAGACAGTTGATCCACAGCTATAAAATAGACAGCAATTCAATCGCGTGTTTTCTTATTCAAAGGCCCTTCAAATCAAAAGTCATTTGAAAAATTATGTTTGATTCGATAAATCCAAGAGAAACTGTAAAATCCAATCTTGAGCGAATACTGGTAGGCCTAGTATTTTTTATTTATTTAAAAAACCGCCGGTCACGTGTCAAATTACAGTCAATGGTAGGTTTTCCAGTGCTTTCGTTATCAAGCGTGGGCGTGTGTCTGACCAGACGACAGTGACCACAGCCGAAAATGAACGATTTTCAGCATATCGATGACAGGTATGGTTACTGGTGTCCAGTCATATTTTGAAGGAGAAATATCGTACTATATTGTCACCAAACGTAGGGTTATTACTATTTCAAGTTAACAAAAATTTTAAACATTTTTGCGGCGAGAGGTGTTTTTAGGTGTTGGTAGACAGTCCATTGTAGGTATTAGCATCGAATTATAGTGTGAGGAAATGAGCACAAAATGAACACGTGGGAACTTACTACCTGCCTCATGTATCACTGACTCATTCATCTCTCGATTCCTTCCACTTGTGTGTGTTTAAGAGGAATATGAACCATTAATAGTATATTCTCTGTCTGTCTGATATTACGACAGTCCATTGTATCATCATCGGACCGATCGACAGTCCATTGTAGGTCAACATGCACTTGTGAATGATGCACAGAGAGCACATCGTCTGATCTAATGATTCGCCAAATGGACTGTTGCCAAGACAAATGGTAGCTACAATGGACTGTCGACATATCTGATATATAATCACATGTTGCCTCATTATAACATTGCAGCTGTTATGCGGCTTCAATGTGAAGTGATTCAACCTACAGTTCATGGTCGCATGACAAATGGACTGGTGCATTCACCTATAATCACACTTGTCGATTCAGTAGGGTGATTATGCAACTGGCAGCGTGAACACGGCACAGTAAGTTTTCTGGGCACACCGTAAATCCCACCCATTTCGTTTCTCCATAAAGTTTCGTCTCGCCAAACCACTGATGAACTTTCCTTGCCGTGAATTTCAACAACTGCCTCTTAGCCATCGGGCATGCGTCGATCTATACACGTACCTTTAACACTGACCAACTGACTGTAAAACGTAATTCCTGAATCAAGAATCGTCTGTGACATTGTCGGAACCGCGTTGTTTGTTTGAATCATTGTTTGAATTTCCGTACGCCTGCATCGATCCATCGTGTTTCGCAGTTCGAATGACAGTTTGTTGAACAACACATCAAACAGTATATATGTACGTTTCATGTTCACCATTTCTGCATTCCTCGATGTCAAATATTACGGGAGGTATTCCAACCTGACTCTGTCTTTCTTCTCTCTTTCTCTATCCTGACCTAGTTTGTTCCATCGCGCGAGTTTATTTTTGACCCAGTGCCGCGTGCGCGGATTTATTCAATTAGGTCAAATTAGCCTTACCACGTCACGTACACAATCAATGCGCGTCATAACACCTAGTCCGGAATTCAAACGCCCTATTAGGTGAATAAAAACATCCTAAGAGTTCGATATATGATAAATATATCATCATGACACTGTGTTGTTCCCACACTTTGTATCAGCTCTCGTTCTCGGAGTCTGATCGCCGCATCGACCTCGACCTGCGGTCTCGGTCGATATACGGCGATCAGACTCCGAGAACTCGAGCTGATACAAAGTGTGGGAACAACACAGTGTCATGATAATATATATGTATCGTCCCTGGCCGTCGAAGAAAGAGATGCCTTAATCGTTTTCTTCCCAAGGAAGTTTTCAGGCATTTAGACCAAAAGTGTGGCCATCAAACAAATAGATTAACATAACTATTATGCGAATAATGTAGCTGTTTCAGTAAAGGGACAGAAGAGAAAGAAAAATAAAGCCACATTGAATGCATATTAACTGAGGATCTCGACCACATCATTTACTCGTCAGGATCACAGGAAGACTCAAACGCGTCTCAGTGAGAGAATTCAACAAACGTAAACCCAATAGATAGAATGAGTTGCTTTCCGGTGACCATCTATCCATTGACTCTGTAAAAAGCCATAGTCCTTTCCCCTCTGGTGACCCTACCATGTTTGTCTGGCACAGGAGGTAGATTAAAGTACCAAACAGATTGGACTCTCTGAGGATCCATTGTGATCAGTGTCTGCAGAGCCTAATTTTCAAAATTCAAAATTTGTTGTAGTTTTGGTTAGGTTTTTGTTAGGGTTTTGTTTTGTTTGGCTCATCATCGCTGTGTGACCAATAAGGATAGGTGCGACGTTAAGCTTCAAACAACCAACCAACCAATTCTTCTGGTGACACACACACCGCCCCTCACTTACCCCAGACAAACCATACCAGTACAGAATTTGCTAACATAAGTGTATCATAATCGCAATCTCCACATACTCCAGTTCCGCATCCCGGATTCCGGAAAGTATTTTTTTCCTATGGCGATACGAATTGAACAAAGGTTATATCTGTATTGTTATTGTCTTGTTCCAGAAACACGGTGCACTACTGGCAGATACTGCAATGAGTACAGCTCTCACTGTGTCAGCATCTTAACTTGGCCATGGCGAGGTTGTGTTTGCAAATCTGGATACACGAATCTCAATTCCGTTACAGACTCCGGTCAGCTTTATTCATATTGCCAAGGTAAGCATGATATTAAGGTTTAACGTCGCGTTCAGCAATATTTCAGCTATATAGCGATTATCAAACAGAATTCTAAATATTCAAGTTAATAACTTAGTAATCCAACACATTAAAACATACAAGTATTAAAACCGATTTCACTAAAATAAGACACAGTCTTCTTTCACCCGACTAAAAAGTTCTTCTAAAATAGTTCCTCGATAAAAAGAATCAATTACAATCTTAAAATCTATACCATCGATAAGAATATGTTTCACTGTGTATGGAATGCAACTAGGAACTGGTTCTTTTTTTTAGTCAATTTTCGTGAGTTAATCGTGTATGACCGATTCTACATCGCCTGATCTTGGCTTGATCGAAACGTTTCTGGCTGTTTAGATTAGTATAGCCTCAGTTTTTTGAACTCATGAAGTTTGTTATTATTCACAGCATCCCATAAAGATTGAGACAGCTTCTTCACATAATTACAGATAGAGGGTCCGAAATTGCTATATGGGATTCCAACAGAATCAAATTCATTATCTAGGGCTGCCTTAGCCATTCAATCAGCCTCAGTATTATCTTTGATGCCAGCGTGACTAGGCAACCAACAAAACACAATATCAATCTGTTAATCAAATCTACAGTCATCCTTTGCTTCTACAGTGAATATCAAACTTTTAACTGGTAGTCGACAGGTTTTAGTTTTGGAACTAAAGATAGTAGCCCATGCTACTGTCTCGCCAAGTTTTAGAACCATCTGTAGCCTGCTGAGATCTGTATTTTTCTCTCAGCAGACCAAATTCTTGTGCATACACGAGCTGGCCCGTGTTTACCTTTTCATATTTCGTTATTGTAATATCTAATTCTGGTTTAGCTAACTGCCATGGTAGAATTGATGAGAGATTGTTAGGTAAAAATTGACTAACCTTAATATCAGCTGCTACAATGTGTGGTTTCATACGAGTTTCAAGTGGTGGAATAATGAATATTATGGATTAAGAATACTGATCAGCGATACGGAATTGATATTTTTGGAACATCATGATGTCTTGCTGGCGTCATTGAAAACTGTTGACCGCTTCTCTCTTGCAGGAAACAAGCCTATGTTTTTGTATACTATGATTGTCTTTTTGAATTTAGTGCTAATACTGTTATATGGAAAATGGAATAGGACATTGGATTATGGACGCGGATATTCTCTAATGGACGACGGCTGGATTATGAATGACGGACTAGACGCTTGTAATCATGAAATAGAAATCCACGAAGTGTGGGTTGAAAACACATTTATATACAGGATTCGAGATATTTGGTCCTGCGATATATTGCAGTGATAGTTTCATTCTTCGAAGTTCTAAAGGAAATTCATCTGCTTCGACATATAAGCTTTCTTCAGGGGATGTTCTGAACGTTCCAAGGCAAAGTCTTAATCCTCGCTGGAGAATAGGATCTAGCTTTGACTTGCTTGCACCGTTGTAAACAATAAATTACAACACATATACGGGAAGTGGGAAGAGGTGCCGACATACTGACTGCGTCACATGACTTCACAGAATAGTCTTCTGGTTAACCTATTCTAAAGCACATACCAAGAATCTGGCGATTCGTGATATGTGTAGTATCTCAGGTACGCTTTTATTGTACCTGTTCACACGGCCCCTAGCACCGGCCTGAGCGGTATTAGATACAAATCTAGAGAGCTATGATGGAAATGCTCTGACAACTCATATGCTGGTAATTGGTGAGCTGTTTCGCTGTGACAACTCGTACATTGGAGATTGGTGAGTTGTATCGTCGTCAGATGGAAATGACGGCATTTAACCCAAAAATCTATTCTGTAAGGCCCGATGTCGACCCAGCATCAACTCCCCACAAATGCCAACATATATCAAGGAGCAAAAAGTCTGTACAGGGGGCGGGCCTCGGGGACGAAACGTCCACCAGCAGAATCTCGCCATATACAGGTAAAAATTACAACACATATAAGGGAAGTGGGAAGAGGTGCCGACATACTGACTGCGTCACATGACTTCACAGAATAGTCTTCTGGATAATCTATTCTAAAGCACATACCAAGAATCTAGCAATTCGTGATATGTGTTCTATCTGAGGTACGCTTTTATTGTACCTATTAGTGTGGCAACTTGGATGATATGACCACACGGCCCCTAGCACCGGCATAAGCGGTGTTAGATACAAGCTCACGTAGCCTTGATAGTCTTCTTTGGACTGCCCATATCTCCCATAATGTCAAACCGATACATGGAAGACGTCGTTTTTCATTCGTGTTACGGCTTTGATATGATCGGTATTCAACGATTATAGATCGCTTTTCGCAATTTATACCACAGATATCCAGAACTGATTGAACTTTTTTTTACATCTGACGACGATACAACTCACCAATCTCCAACGTACGAGTTGTCACAGCGAAACAGCTCACCAATTACCAGTATACGAGTTGTCAGATCATTTCCATCATAGCTCTCTAGATTTGTATCTAATACCACTTATGCCGGTGCTAGGGGCCGTGTGGTCATATCATCCAAGTTGCCTCATGAACAGGTACAATAAAAGCGTACCTGAGATACAACACATATCACGAATCGTTGGATTCTTGGTATGTGCTATAGAATAGGTTAACCAGAAGACCATTCTGTGAAGTCATGTGACGCAGTCAGTATGTCGGCACCTCTTCCCACTTCCCTTATATGTGTTGTAATTTTTTCCTGTATATGGCGAGATTCTGCTGGTGGACGTTTCGTCCCCGAGGCCCGCCCCCTGTACAGACCTTTTTGGTCTTTGATATATGTTGGCACTTGTGGGAAGTTGATGCTGGGTCGACATCGGGCATTACAGGCTAGTCTTTTGTGTTAAATGCCGTCATTTACATCTGACGACGATACAGCTCACCAATCTCCAATGTACGAGTTGTCACAGCGAAACAGCTCACCAATTACCAGTATACGAGTTGTCAGAGCATTCTAGATTTGTATCTAATACCGCTTATGCCGGTGCTAGGGGCCGTGTGGTCATATCATCCAAGTTGCCACATGAACAGGTACAATAAAAGCGTACCTGAGATACTACACATATCACGAATCGTTGGATTCTTGGTATGTGCTTTAGAATAGGTTAACCAGAAGACCATTCTGTGAAGTCATGTGACGCAGTCAGTATGTCGGCACCTCTTCCCACTTCCCTTATATGTGTTGTATTTTTTTCCTGTATATGGCGAGATTCTGCTGGTGGACGTTTCGTCCCTGAGGCCCGCCCCCTGTACAGACCTTTTGGTCTTTTATATATGTTGGCATTTGTGGGAAGTTGATGCTGGGTCGACATCGGGCCTTACAGACTAGTGTTTTGTGTTAAATGCCGTCATTTACATCTGACGACGATACAGCTCACCAATCTCCAATGTACGAGTTGTCACAGCGAAACAGCTCACCAATTACAGTATACGAGTTGTCAGAGCATTTCCATCATAGCTCTCTAGATTTGTATCTAATACCGCTTATGCCGGTGCTAGGGGCCGTGTGGTCATATCATCCAAGTTGTCACATGAACAGGTACAATAAAAGCGTTCCTGAGATACAACACATATCACGAATCGTTGGATTCTTGGTATGTGCTTTAGAATAGGTTAACCAGAAGACCATTCTGTGAAGTCATGTAACGCAGTCAGTATGTCGGCACCTCTTCTCACTTTCCTTATATGTGTTGTAATTTGGGTGGTAGGGTTCAAAGTGGAAGGAATACCATCCGAATTTTGGGTATTAAAGGTCATTTTAAGGTCACTTTTTAGGAGTTAAATAAGGTCAAACTTGGTGAAAATCGTTCCCAGCTTAATTTCCATCCTGATGTTTATTTACCAATGTGTATCAACGTTAAAATAGTTTTATGTATGTAAGGTCTCAACGCAGGTATGGATAGTAGTTCAATTATTGGAATTGAGGTCATTTTTAGGTGAATTTAAGTCTATTTGAGGGGTCAAATGAGGTCAAATTGAGTGGAAATCCATTTTTATTTCATATGTATATGTTGTTTCTTAATTACTTCAGTGTGCACTGGATACCAAGACACCTTTGGCAAATTGACGTCATTTGGAGGTCATCTAGAGGTTTGCTTTACTGACTGGGCTGATCAGTGTCCAGGATAATAGGAACTGTAAACACTCGTGTTCTGGCACATGTAGGCACCGTCGTGATATTAGTGAAAAAGGTCGGAAACGAGGTTAAATCCTATTCACTCACTCACTCACTCTTCTCGAGGTCAAATAAGGTCGAAGGAGGGCAAAAACAAGTTTTATGGCATTCTTTGTGAAGGAATGCTTATTCAAAATTAAGTAGTTCTAAGGGGTGAGCTTAGAAAAGGGTGGAAGCCGAGCGGATAGGCGCCATTCAAGGTCATTTTTAGGTCACTCCTGTTTACTTAATGTTGATGGCGCAATGTATGCTCAATTATAGACGACTGACCAAGGACATCGGATGCGAATTTTGATGGAATTGTTTGTTACAGCTGCTAAATTAGATTTTTTGCGTCGTAGAGTTCAATGTTGGAGGGGATACCACCCGAATTTTGGGAATTAAAGGTTATTTTGGGTCACTTTTGGGGTCAATGAAGGTCAAAATTCATGAAAGTCGTTCCTAACTTAAATTCTGTTGTGATATTTGTTACCAATGGGTAACCACGTTTAATTGGTTTTATGTACTGTCGGGGTTTAACACAGGTATAGTTAGCTCGTTAATGATTGGAATTGAGCTTTTAGGGTCACTTTAGAAGTCAAATGAGGTCAAAAATGAGGGAAAATTCTGTTTTATTTCATATATTGTGCTGTTTATTAAATGCTGTTGCATGCATTATCGTTCAATGTAGAGTGGATACCAAGAAAACGTTGGCAATTTGAGGTTATTCTGAACTCATTTCGAGATCAAATGAGATCTCATTTTGTAAAAGAAAGGGTTTCCAAGCTAAACTTGTTCTAATGTATCGGAGAATTTTAAGGGTGCACTTAACTATAACATGTTGTGAGGCTGCTGTGAAAAGTTCTACATTTAGGTCCTCGCTCAGAGAAGGCCCTAAACACAGAGTCTCTTCATATTTGATATATCAAAATATTTCTATATATCTCAGGAATATTTTTAGGCCAAAACATCTGAACGTGGAAAAAAAATTGATTCACTGACCTGTATACAACAACAACAACAACGCTGACATGTGGGCTCATTTTCCACGAAATACATCAAATTCCGCTGACGGCTCATGTATCAACTACGCAAATGAGATGTTTGTATTCACTACGACTCTGTCAAGTAACTCCAGTAGCTTTCAAAAAAGTGGATATTATACTATCATCGCCAGCTCGATTTCAATGTAATATGTCATCTGTCAGAGTTACAAAAATGGCGCCCAAACGATAGCCTCGTTCCGAAGTGCATGATGTCATCACCAATCCACCACTAATTTAAAAAAAAAATCTAAATTCATCCATTCTAATTTTCTATCAATCTTTGGGCTGAATTTATACCAATACAATCGAAAAAAAAATGGCATTTTCAATTTTAAAATAAAGTTTTGAGGAGAATTGCAGCCTGTGACCTCAACAACATTGGGATACTCTCTCGTTTTTTGTACGAGACAGTGGAGGCCACCCTTATAGAACAGAAAAGTTGTTTTCAAATATCTCTTAATCTATTATACAAATAAAGCAGGAAATTCTGAACAGTTTGGTGTATCTAGCATCGAAATCGGTTAAAATCTCACCGAAATATTGGGTATTCCCTACCGACCCCATATCATGGATTTTCACCAATCAACGGTACTCATTTGGAAATACCATTATCTTAAGATGTAATCATGTATTCATGAATACTAGTAATGCATGTACATGTTGCAGAAAAAATGTACCAGGATCTAATTATAGAGAATAATCCATGAACAAAAGTAAATTAGCAGTCTGAATTATGTGTACATGTAACCGACATAAGTTTATACAATACATGTATTGTGATGTCACAACAGCCATTTTGTTATGACGTCATGACATAATAGTATATTGCAACCATGTAAGTGCAATGATGTCATTCAAAGAGATCACGTCACAAGATAATGCAGCCAAAGTACCATAAGCTATCAGCTGTTCAAGTGTACATGTACTGTTGTATGGAGGAAAATCATTAGTACAAATTTTATTTACCATAAAGGAGTATGTTAGCCATTTCGCAATGGGACATAAAACGTGAATTATACAGGTATTAGTTTGTTACATGTACATGTACTCTGTTAGGCTAAAGGGGTTGGGTGGGATGAGTGCCAGTAAAAATCATCACAGATTAGCTGCATGTGCTAGGGCCAGATAAAGGGCAAACAATTGAGAGAGAGTGTGAGCAATGCACATCACACACTCAATAGATTCAGGTCAGGTGCGGCTGGATACATACTCGAGGGAACCATTGCATGCGGCGATGCGGCGGGGGTAGCAATGAATGGATGCCATTATTCAAAGAGCAAGAGATGGAGAATTTTCTATCTGAAATTGTCATTGAGGCTGAAACTGGTACAGTGGAAGGGAGGGAACTCATAATGTTCCCAAACCTATAAAAGAGATTTGTTGTACATGTAGCTGGTCTCATGCATGAGTGTAAATGATTGTTTCACAGAATGTTGACACAGGCCCTCAAATATCTTGAAATACTACAGCCGAAGCAGCTATGGCTGACCAAAATAATAGAATGAATTGAAAAAATTATTCTTCGTGATTTCCTGTGCATCCGCAAATATTTTTAAATTAACCTCAGTAATCCTAAGTGTATAAGGGTGCACTTAACTATAACATGTTGTGACGCTGCTGTGAAAAGGCCTACATTTAGGGCCTCGCTCAGAGAAGGCCCTAAACACAGAGCCTATTCATATTTCATATATCAAAATATTTCTACATACCCCAGGAATATTTTCAGGCCAAAACATTTGAGCGTGGAAAAAAAATGATTCACTGACCTGTATACAACAACAACAACGCAGACATGTGGGCTCATTTTCCACGAAATACCTCAAATTCCGCTGACGGCTCATGTATCCACTACGCAAATGAGATGTTTGTATTCACTACGACTATGTCAAGTAACTCCAGTAGCTTTAAAAAAGTGGATATTATACTATCTTTGCCAGCTCGATTTCAATGTAATATGTCATATGTCAGAGTTACAAAAATGGCGCCCAAACGATAGCCTAGTTCCGAAGTGCATGATGTCATCACCAATCCACCACTAATTTAAAAAAAATTCTGAATTCATCCATTCTGATTTTCTATCAATCTTTGGGCTGAATTTATATCAATACAATCTAAAAAAATGGCATTTTCAATTTTAAAATCAACTTTTATGGGGAATTCTAGCCTGTGACCTCAACAACATTGGGATACTTCCTCGTTTTTTGTACGAAACAGTGAAGGCCACCCTGAGATAACTACCCTTACTGTCCAGAAGTGTCTTTGAAGTAACTTTGAAGTAACTTTAAAGTGTGGTCATATTTTACCCTTGAAGTGCAAGGCTCAGAGTCAGAAGTGTGCTTGCAGTGTGGGTATTTTTTGTAGCAATGCCATATAAGGGCATTGAAGTCACAATGAAGTCACTTGGAAGTACTTTTGAAGTGTGCCTCAAATATTTTAATTAAGTACTGCAAAGGCACTTCATCGGCACTTCCACAGAAGGGTAACATTCATAGGCACTTCTGAAGTGCTCTTGAAGTACCTAATTAGGATATTTGAGGCATATCAATGCCCTTATATGGCAAGGCACTTCATCCACTCTTCTATAGAAGGATACCTTTCATATGCACTTCTGAAGTGCTCTTGAAGTACCTTATTTGTATCATAGCAAATCCGTGTAATGAAAGCTATGTATAGCCACGAGATATTTACTTTTGCGGAAAAGAAGACACAAATATATATTTGACCACAGAATGGTTTATTTTAGAGAAAACACTGAGAGTGAGACAAAACAGTACATCATAAAATATTTACAATAAACCAGATGGTTCTTAACAAGAAACTTTTACTTTATATAGCCCAAATCCTTGAGACAAAATACAGCACAGCACTATATATGTATGTATTTACATGCAGTCTTTGGTATGAGAATTTATTGCAGTATTAGTATTATTATTCAAGGGTGACTGTGTTCTTGTCCAACTTGAACTTGAAGCAGCAGTTTTTTCGAAGAATAGTTCGGTTTAGTTGCCCTGAGGTCCACTTGGACGTAATCCAACCTTTGCTGAAACCCACCAGTCTGAATTGTGGACTTCTTGGCCTGTGGCGATAAATACATGCATATAATTTAAAACCTGATCAGTTGTATATATGGTTCCATATGGCATGCAATCCAGGTTTTTTTAATACACTCAGGATGACTGAATAGGTTGATTACCATAAAGGGTAAAGAATGGAACACATCCGTACGATATACAAAAGATTGATGAAGATGTCTATTATCCTTTCTTTAGTACTCCATGATATACAACAAGGGAGATAAACAGTTTGTGTGACGTTCTAACCAATATACACTATGAAGAAATCAACCATACCTAGGTGTGCTCATTAAATTCTCTATCAGTCGAGTGGCTGCTTGAAGTGAGCTGAGTTCCTTGTAGCAGCTGTATTCTGGAATATGAAAGTATACAATGTAAGAAGCCATCAGAATTGAAGAGAAACAATCATGTGAATTTTTATAATTTGTCTTTGTTAATTTCTGGTTCAACAAAATCTCCATACCCGGTTTCAAATAACAAATAAATGCTTATTAACTACAAATTGTTTTCTTACATTTTTTAAATGAAATGTTCTCATTTCTCAAGATGTGGGTAGAAATGTACAATTGAAGTGTGTGAAGATCTTTAGCTTAGGTATATGAATAGTGCAATCAATAGACAAGGAAAATATAGCCTGTTATAATGATGAAAAGTCTAATCATAATTGATTTTACTTTTTCTGATTATAGCTAAAAATAGGTTATGCTAACATTTTATTATCAATATATTTTAAAACGTATATCTTTACCATTTTGTCAAAAACCTGGTATGGAAATATTCTACAATCTTCTGCAAGGAACAAAAATTAATAAAATCTGAAAGTGATATTGAGACAGAGATATGAATATTTCTTTGTGCCACATGAACAGGTACAATAAAAACGTACCTGAGATACAACACATATCACGAATCGTTAGATTCTTGGTATGTGCTTAAGAATAGGTTAACCAGAAGACTATTCTGTGAAGTCATGTGACGCAGTCAGTATGTCGGCACCTCTTCCCACTTCCCTTATATGTGTTGTAATGCTATATGACCCATTAAATTGGACTGCAATTATAAGGTGAAGTACATTATTATGTCAATGTTTGTCAAGGGAAACTTGTTGATAATAATAGCTGATACTCCCTGGTCTACATCACTGTTCAGCTCAGTTCTTTGCTTATTAAGTTAGGAGAAACAGAAAAATTATAGTTATATTAATAATTTACTTACCAAATCATTAGCTGCACTCATCACCATCTGCAATACAGTTCTTCAAACCTCCATAGTTCTAGCTTAACATGAACAAATCCATCTGATTTTTGCAGTTGTCAGCCATTTTGTTTGTTGTCGACTGGTGGCGCCTCGGTGTT
Source organism: Hanleya hanleyi (assembly GCA_036873755.1). Lineage (NCBI taxonomy): Eukaryota > Metazoa > Mollusca > Polyplacophora > Lepidopleurida > Hanleyidae > Hanleya > Hanleya hanleyi. The sequence continues at coordinate 65,332 of JAVTVY010027682.1, forward strand.
CACTTGAATTTTCAAGGGCAGATAACTCCATCCATTTTGACGAGACAGTTTATATATTATATTATATTGAAACAAGTGATAATAATGAAGAGGATAATATAAAAGTATTCTTTAATGGTATTTTTTGTTGCTGACATTCAGTTAGAACTGATTCTTCTAAATATATTTTCCAATTGTACTATAAAATCATGGATTTGGAATGATTATATAGTCTGAATTCAAGAAGATTTCCTATCTAATATGATACTGTTTAGATAACACTAATATGTGCGAGACTGATATTATTAATATCTTTATTTTATTCAAATAGAAACCCATGGTACTGATCACTTTAAAAGATTAAAAAAAGTGTTCACAGTTCTGAGTAATGTCAGTAACCACATGTGAATATTTTACACAGTGGCAGCTATTTTGAACTGTAAAGTACACATTTGATGTTGAGTGGTTTATTGAAATGAGATTTGATGTCACTGAGTGAAATCAAATCGGCCAACTTTAAGCTGGGATACTCCCAAAGCTAACTAATATCGTTGAAAGTTGTATACACGTTCTAATTTATAATGTTATGTTACTGTAACAGTTTGTGGGAAAATTGCAATAATCTATAAATCCAAATGGGTTGAATCTTATAGGATTTTTCAGAATTTTATAGGATCTTTTAGAATCTTACAGGATTATTCAGGATTCTTAAAAATCTTATAAGATTTTTTATCTTATATGATTTTTTTTCAAAATCGTATCGGATATTTTAAACTCTTATATGATTTTTTAGAATCTTATAGGATATTTCCAAATCTTACATGATCCTATTAGATATTTTTTTGTAAGAGGAAGTCCCACAAGTTATGTTATAAAACTGACAAAGTCCAAGAAGTGTCTTTGAGGAGTACCTTAGATTATGCCGAACAATAACTAAGTGTCCCTGAAGTCCCCAAGTTTTGCTGAAGAACTGACAAAGTCCATGAAGAGTCTTTGAGGAGTACCTCGGATTATGCCGAACAAAAACCAAGTCACAGAAGTGTCACTGAAGTCCATCATTTTTTACTATGAAATTGACAAAGTCCATGAAGTGTCTTTGGCTAATGCCTTTTTCTAATGAAGCACCTTTGAAGTGTGCCAGTGTTTTTCTCTGTCGTTGAAGTGCCTTTTCAGTGTACTCTTCAGAGGCACTTCTAGGCACACTTCACATGAAGTGTGACACTTCTGGACAGTAAGGGTAGTGTAGGGTATTTCAGTATTTTTTGTTTGAATTTGGCAACATGCAACATTTTTTATAGATTGAACCTTTCTGATCAAGATAACTGTTGGTGTCCAGTTTTCTTTCTCGAGTATGAAGTAGTTTCAGTTAACAATTTCTGGCCTGGGTGATAGAGGGTTTGTAAATTTAGTCCTCTTTAGAACATTCGCGGTATCATCAGAATGATTGAAAATTGAGGGCGAAGACCTTCTGTAGTTTTGGAATATTATTTTTGATCTAATTTTGAGCCCATTTCTATAATTTTAGTGACTTGTTATCATGCGTTATTAAAATGGTGCTCATGTGAGTGCATCCTTCAATCGTCCGTTTTTTAAGTTATTCATATAATAGATATTATTCTTAGCCCATTGCTCAAATTAGTTAATCTGAAAATCACATTTATGTTGTTCGTGTTCGGGCATTATTCTTAGCTCACTGAGCAAATTTATCAAAACCGAGTGATCTCTATGCATAGCCTAACATATCATGTTTCATGGTACTCATATGAACCGTCACAATCAAAGCGTGACTGAGATACATCATTCTTTAAATGACGACTTTACAACGAATATTATGGATTAAGAATACTGATCAGCGATACGGATTTGATATTTTTGGAACATCATGATGTCTTGCCGGCATCATTGAAAACTGTTGACCGCTTCTCTCTTGCAGGAAACAAGCCTATATTTATGTATACTATGATTGTCTTTTTGAATTTGGTGTTAATACTGTTATATGGAGTATGGAATAGGTCTTTAGATTATGGACGCGGATATTCTCTAATGGACGACGGCTGGATTATGAATGACGGACTAGACGCTTGTAATTCTTGAATGTATTTACATGTGCCAAATGTCAACACCTGATGGTCAAATTCAAAAAGACGGCCATATAGGTTCATCTGAAAATCAAATTTTGTCATGTTCCTCGTATATTTCAAGGCATTATTCTAGCTGATTTTTGCAAATTTATCAAAACATAGGGATCTGTAGGCGTAGCCTAAGGACTCACGCTCATTTTAAATGGTTTGGCTAGTGCTCGCATAGTTCAAACCATTATTCTTATCCCATCATGTAAATTTATCAAAGCCGATGGATTTCCATAAAGCGTAGACCAACATCTTATTCCCATTTCGAAGCCATTTACATATCAATATGATCAAGATTTGATGGTGCTACCCATAGAGAGTAGTCTGAACATCATACTTATTCGTGTTGTTCGCATAGTTCAATGCATTATTCTAGCTCGTTTTTGTAAATCACTAAGCATAGCCTAACGACTTACGCCAAATTTGAATCTATTTGCGTATCCTAAAGATCGAAATACGATGGTCAAATTCAATATGGCAGCCGTGTGGGGTTTTCTGAAACTCGAGCTTTTCCATGTTTCTCGTACTGATCAAGGCATTATTCTTAGTTGATTGTACAAATTTGTCAAAACCGAGGGGTCATCATAGCCAGATTACAAGCGTCTGGTCCGTCATTTACAATTCAGCCGTCGTCCATTAAAGAATATACATATCCATAATCCAAAGACCCATTCTATATTCCATATAACAATATTATGGATATATATGATAGATATTATACATACCTTTTGCCCATTTTGAATCTATTTGCATAGTCTTCAGATTAAAAACGATAGTTAAGTTCAAAATGGCGACCATAAGACGTCATCCGGAAATTCGATTTTTTTCGTGTTACTGTTAGAATAGCTTTATTCAGGCACAAACTTGTTCAAATTAAACAGAATAACGCCATAGCTTATTACATTACGCCCATTATTGTTCTGTTGGCATAATCTTCGGTTGATAAATTCAAAATGGTGACCATGTGGGTTCACCTGAATCACTCGAAACTCTTAACTTGGTAAATGTTATTCGCCAAATTGAAAGGGATTATTTTTATCACGAAGCAGGCATTTACTAGAAATGTACTGCTTCATACTACAGCTGTCATCTTAGGTCATTTTTTAGTCTGTTCGAATAATCCTCGACAGACAACATAATGGTTACATAATGGTTACTATGTCTACCAAATAATTCAGCCTGCATTCCCATTCGTAGCATTTAGTATTGTGGATATGAATTTATAGCCGATTTGTACCCATTTTTGATCCCATTTTGACCCTAAAATGACATTAATTTAAATAATTAACGTGTTATCTATGACTAATTTAAACATTATACCACATACAACTTATTCAGCTTGCATACTTATTCATAACCAGTAGTACTGTGGATATTAAATTATAATCCATTCTTGCACATCGTTGATGTTGCTTGACCCAAAGTTTGACTGGAACTTATACACGTCAGGAGGCTATAGTTGTGATTGTGAATTGTCGAACATTATCTATACACCATGCAAACATATTGTGACTGGTGACCTTGATGTGGTGAGTGATAAGGATCTGCAGCGACACGGATTTGATATTTTTGGAACATCATTATGTTTTGCTGGCATCATTGAAAACTGTTTACCGCTTCTCTCTTGCAGGAAACAAGCCTATGTTTATGTATACTATGATTGTCTTTTTGAATTTGGTGCTAATACTGTTATATGGAATATGGAATAGGTCTTTGAATTATGGACGCGGATATTCTCCAATGGACGACGGCTGGATTATGAATGACGGACTAGATGCTTGTAACCCTAAAATGACCTTAATTTTAATAACTAACTTGTTATCTATGACCAGGTTAAACAGACTACATTCAACAAATTCAGCTTGGATACCAATTCGTAACAATTAGTACTGCGCTTATTCTTTTATAACCGATTTTTACTAATTCTTAGCTTTATTTGACTCAACAAATGACCCGAAAATGACCTTAATACTACTAATTAACGTGTTATCTATGACTATCATTGAACTCTACACTACGTACAGTTCAGCATGGATACGTATTGGTAACTAACAGTACAGTGCGTGTTCAGTTATAACCGATATTTACCCATTTTGACATCAAAATCAGGGTGGTACCTCGATTTCTACCACACAAAGAACTAATTTAACATAGGTACTCCATCTGTAAATAAAAATGACATGGAAAGTTTTCAAATCGTTGTTGAGGTCCTTGGCCGGTCGAGTATTACAGAACGGGTTTGGAGGCAATCTCCAGCTATATATCGTAACTGGCAGCTTCCACGAAGACGCAGAAACACAATCTAAATATTTTAGCTTAAGCAAGACAAACACCCGTGCAATGAATGCAAACTTGGGAAAATGTGATTTCTGGACCACCGATAACAGCTCATACATGTACCTCGACACATGGCTCCTGAAATTACGCAAGTAGGGATAGAAAAGCTACGACATGAAGAATCTATATTTGGACCGGAAGACTTCAACGCAAGATGGAAATACCAAGAAACGTAAAATTGAAGTACCGTACCGTCGTCCCAAAACGTGGATTATTGTAAGAGTTTTAATAAGAACATAAAATGGAAATCTACATTCTTGACCATGAAGATTTTAGTTTGGCGAACAAACGCGAGAAAACATCTATGTTTCATATAAACCATGAAATTATCAATCATGATACTCAATAGATGGAATATGACAGATATAACAGGGTTTAAACCACTGGATAGTCATATGATCTTGGAAATAATACCTTGTTTTCACTGTATGGTACAGGAAGGTGCAATGATGACGCAATCGACCCATGAGTAAGGTGCTGGTGTAGAAGAATTGCCAAGTTATATACTCAGCCATTTGAGAAGCGCACGGTATATTACGTCTTGTTTAACACACTTCGCTTCATCTGATAACCGACATTGTTAATTGTCCGAGAATAGTGCCCACAAAAACTGCTCGCTGCTTATTAGCCCCATTTCGTTCAGATGGTATATGTGACAGTGGGAGGTTTGTAATCTGATTTCACAAGAATGCATTTCCCTCGTATATATTCCAATATGCTGTTCTGCTCTTCCTGTGTTTTCAACAAATCCTAACATTCAAAACATCCTATCATTTCACTAAAACATTTGACCCCAAAATAGAATAAATGTTTACTCAATAATATGAGATTTCTGTAACCTAAAAAACTACATGTCCATGCTTTGGATTTATTTTGGCATCTAAGCAAACAGATACCACCCCAGCACATACATGTAGCTCGGGCAATATATTATACCTTTGCTGCATTCACTGTATTCGTTTATTCAATCTTACAGATGAAGACGAGTGTATCCAGCGGCCCGAACTCTGTCACCATAACGCCAGTTGTAAGAACACAGTGGGAAGTTACACTTGTTCTTGTAATGTTGGATTTCACGGCGATGGCACAAACTGCGCAGGTTTGCTATACAACACTTATCTATTGCAACCAAGTCCATGAATGCTTTCTTATAATAACAACAATTATGGTTTATTGTACGTAAATCAGATGATAGCTCGTAAGACAAAACAAAAAAGGTTGATGATTAACACCAAAGGATGTTGAGTACAACAACAATGAATGGTGATCATTAAGAGCCTACACCTTATTTACGCAACACCCTTTCTTGGTATCTACCGATAGCATTGTCTGGCGGTGATTTTGAAGCTTTTATTTTGATCATCCTGTGTTGGTGTTGAAGTAACATCAAACTCATTTTGGGTTATAACCGATTTTTGTCTGGAACAGGGCGACGCCCTATTCCCAGAATCTGTTGTCGTTCAGCAAATTTGGCTGCTTGCCAACACTGGTACACGCACTATAGCCGGCTGATCCCTGACCCAATAACTGCGCAGAGCCATCTGGGCAGCTTATGAGTGTGATTAGGCCAGCCAACGAGTGATGCGGTCAAAGGAAAGAAAATCCGCAAGTTAACATTTTTTAACTCCGAAGGGATAAAACCAAACAAAAACGTTTGTATATTTAGATGAATTAGTCGAAGGCCTGTTCATAGAGTTAGTCAGTTAACCGTCCAGTCGTCCTTTGGACGGCACAAATAAAATTTTGGGGAATTTTGGACGACCTTATATTTACGTGGACGTATTGCTGTCTTTTCAAACTGCCGATATTTTCTCCGCCAAATTCATGAAAAAGTTCTTGACGGGATCCGGTTGAATCAGCCGTAAACTATTCTCCGCTCCCAACCTCCCCACAGCGCATGCTCCATTCCGCAGGCTCCAACACCATCCCTGCCACCAATAGCGGAAGTTGACCTTTACTACGTTGCTATGACTTAAATGGGAAAACAACCAACGCACGGTTCAATTTGAATCCGGCCTAACAACTCATTTAGTGTTGCACATGAGCGAACTACTTTTCATATGCTCTGTCCAGACAAACAGGGAAAATTATCTCCAGATAATTCTTTTTAACGCTAGGTCAACAGAGGTATTATGCAGACTTGAAAAGTAATTGAAATGTTCCGTAAACATCTATTTTACTATATATGATGTCACTTTCGGCGATGTGTGCGAAGGCCCCGAATCCTGTCCGAAAATCTGACTGGTGGCTGGGGTGTTATTAGACCCCCAGTGAGTTAGTTGCTCCGCTCCTTCAGCATGTATAAAAATCCCTGCTGCACGTAACGGACATTTTGATATTTCCCCCGTCAGCATTCGTATCTAATTCAATGCCTAGGTTTTAGATTCCACTCGGCAGAGTTGATCGACCGATAAAATCTCCGCGACATATAAAATCTCCGCCACAGATTACTCTGCCTTGCATCTCTCATTAGCGTATAATATTTAATGCGGTTACCCCTGCTTGGAGACGACCAACTTCACCCAAGTTTTCGTGTGCTGACTTTTCAACATGCAGAAGATTACGAAGTTTTTCGCGTCTTGGAGCGCGAGGCAAAATTTCGAACAAAGTGATAACGAAAGTGACAGTGGGGAAGAAGACAAGTGAAGGACAGAAGTCCGGTTAAAAAGGAAATTGGCACTAGTTCTGTGGCCCACAGTTTGGACGAGTCTGGGGATAGTCACATGACGCTTCCACGTGTTAGACGTTTCCCGAAAGAGTGCCTTACCAAATACCCGTGGATAGATTCGATGACGCGGGAATGTCCTGTTCTGCTTCGATTGCCGAAAGTTTGGGGTGGCAGGAAGTAATACTATGATTGTCTTTTTGAATTTGGTGTTAATACTGTTATATGGAATATGGAATAGGTCTTTGGATTATGGACGCGAATATTCTCCAATGGACGACGGCTGGATTATGAATGACGGACTAGATGCTTGTAACCCTAAAATGACCTTAATTTTAATAACTAACTTGTTATCTATGACCAGCTTAAGCAGACTACATTCAACAAATTCAGCTTGGATACCAATTCGTAACAATTAGTACTGCGCTTATTCTTTTATAACCGATTTTTACTAATTCTTAGCTTTATTTGACTCAACAAATGACCCGAAAATGACCTTAATACTACTAATTAACGTATTATCTATGACTATCATTGAACTCTACACTACGTACAGTTCAGCTTGGATACGTATTGGTAACTAACAGTACAGTGCATGTTCAGTTATAACCGATATTTACGCATTTTTGACATCAAAATCAGGGTGGTACCTCGATTTCTACCACACAAAGAACTAATTTAACATAGGTACCCATCTGTAAATAAAAATGACATGGAAAGTTTTCAAATCGCTGTTGAGGTCCTTGGCCGGTCGAGTATTACAGAACGGATTTGGAGGCAATATCCAGCTATATATCGTAACTGGCAGCTTCCACGAAGACGCAGAAACACAATCTAAATATTTTAGCTTAAGCAAGACAACCACCCGTGCAATGAATGCAAACTTGGGAAAATGTGATTTCTGGACCACCGATAACAGCTCATACATGTACATCGACACATGGCTCCTGAAATTACGCAAGTAGGGATAGAAAAGCTACGACATGAAGAATCTATATTTGGACCGGAAGACTTCAACGCAAGATGGAAATACCAAGAAACGTAAGATTGAAGTACCGTACCGTCGTCCCAAAACGTGGATTATTGTAAGAGTTTTAATAAGAACATAAATTGGAAATCTACATTTTTGACCATGAAGATTTTAGTTTGGCGAACAAACGCGAGAAAACATCTATGTTTCATATAAACCATGAAATTATCAATCATGATACTCAATAGATGGAATATGACAGATATAACAGGGTTTAAACCACTGGATAGTCATATGATCTTGGAAATAATACCTTGCTTTCACTGTATGGTACAGGAAGGTGCAATGATGACGCAATCGACCCATGAGTAAGGTGCTGGTATAGAAGAATTGCCAAGTTAGATACTCAGCCATTTGAGAAGCACACGGTATATTACGTCTTGTTTAACACACTTCGCTTCATTTGATAACCGACATTGTTAATTGTCCGAGAATAGTGCCCACAAAAACTGCTCGCTACTTATTAGCCCCATTTCGTTCAGATGGTATATGTGACAGTGGGAGGTTTGTAATCTGATTTCACAAGAATGCATTTCCCTCATATATATTCCAATATGCTGTTCTGCTCTTCCTGTGTTTTCAACAAATCCTAACATTCAAAACATCCTATCATTTCACTAAAACATTTGACCCCAAAATAGAATAAATGTTTACTCAATAATATGAGATTTCTGTAACCTAAAAAACTACATGTCCATGCTTTGGATTTATTTTGGCATCTAAGCAAACAGATACCACCCCAGCACATACATGTAGCTCGGGCAATATATTATACCTTTGCTGCATTCACTGTATTCGTTTATTCAATCTTACAGATGAAGACGAGTGTATCCAGCGGCCCGAACTCTGTCACCATAACGCCAGTTGTAAGAACACAGTGGGAAGTTACACTTGTTCTTGTAATGTTGGATTTCACGGCGATGGCACAAACTGCGCAGGTTTGCTATACAACACTTACCCATTGCAACCAAGTCCATGAATGCTTTCTTATAAATAACAACAATTATGGTTTATTGTACGTAAATCAGATGATAGCTCGTAAGTGTAGTGATGATATTCGGAGAGATTATTCACTGTACCCACAAACAAAACAGGTTGATGATTAACACCAAAGGATGTTGAGTACAACAACAATGAATGGTGATCATTAAGAGCCTACACCTTATTTACCCAACACCCTTTCTTGGTATCTACCGATAGCATTGTCTGGCGTGGAGTCAGTCTCTGCACGTACCACCAAACGGTGATTTTGAAGCTTTTATTTTGATCATCCTGTGTTGGTGTTGAACTAACATCAAACTCATTTTGGGTTATAACCGATTTTTGTCTGGAACAGGGCGACGCCCTATTTCCAGAATCTGTTGTCGTTCAGCAAATTTGGCTGCTTGCCAACACTGGTACACGCACTATAGCCGGCTGACCCCTGACCCAATAACTGCACAGAGCCATCTGGCCAGCTTATGAGTGTGATTAGGCCAGCCAACGAGTGATGCGGTCAAAGGAAAGAAAATCCGCAAGTTAACATTTTTTAACTCCGAAGGGATAAAACCAACCAAAAACGTTTGTATATTTAGATGAATTAGTCGAAGGCCTGTTCATAGAGTTAGCCAGTTAACCATCCAGCCGTCCTTTGGACGGCACAAATAAAATTTTGGGGAATTTTGGACGACCTTATATTTACGTGGACGTATTGCTGTCTTTTCAAACTGCCGATATTTTCTCCGCCAAATTCATGAAAAAGTTCTTGACGGGATCCGGTTGAATCAGCCGTAAACTATTCTCCGCTCCCAACCTCCCGACAGCGCATGCTCCATTCCGCAGGCTCCAACACCATCCCTGCCACCAATAGCGGAAGTTGACCTTTACTACGTTGCTATGACTTATACGGGAAAACAACCAACGCACGGTTCAATTTGAATCCGGCCGAACAACTCATTTAGTGTTGCACATGAGCGAACTACTTTTCATATGCTCTGTCCAGACAAACAGGGAAAATTATCTCCAGATAATTCTTTTTAACGCTAGGTCAACAGAGGTATTATGCAGACTTGAAAAGTAATTGAAATGTTCCGTAAACATCTATTTTACTATATATGATGTCACTTTCGGCAATGTGCGCGAAGGCCCCGAATCCGGTCCAAAAATCTGACTGGTGGCTGGAGTGTTATTAGACCCCCAGTGAGTTGGTTGCTCCGCTCCTTCAGCATGTATAAAAATCCCTGCTGCACGTAACGGACATTTTGATATTTCCCCCGTCAGCATTCGTATCTAATTCAATGCCTAGGTTTTAGATTCCACTCGGCAGAGTTGACCGACCGATAAAATCTCCGCGACATATAAAATCTCCGCCACAGATTACTCTGCCTTGCATCTCTCAATGCGGTTACCCCTGCTTGGAGACGACCAACTTCACCCAAGTTCTCGTGTGCTGACTTTTCAACATGCAGAAGATTACGAAGTTTTTCGCGTCTTGGAGCGCGAGGCAAAATTTCGAACAAAGTGATAACGAAAGTGACAGTGAGGAAGAAGACAAGTGAAGGACAGAAGTCCGGTTAAAAAGGAAAATGGCACTAGTTCTGTGGCCCACAGTTTGGACGAGTCTGGGGATAGTCATATGACGCTTCCACGTGTTAGACGTTTCCCGAAAGAGTGCCTTACCAAATACCCGTGGATAGATTCGATGACGCGGGGAATGTCCTGTTCCGCTTCGATTGCCGAAAGTTTGGGGTGGCAGGAAGTAATTTCCGGTACGTCTTCGCGACAATAATTTAGTATGACACAGAACTCACACTGAATCGGTCCCAGTAATTTTAACTCGTCCACCCTTTCTCAACACAATGGATTCGTCCGTGGGCATGGGCTGTACGTTGGAGTCCAGTAAGCGGACCAATTCATTTTCGTAGTAGGGACGAAATAAAATTATAATGCATGCAGTTTGTGTTTGTACAGTTTAGTAGGGATGAAATAAAATTCAATGCATTCAGTTTGTTTGTACAGTTTAGTGCAATCAATTATAAAAGAGCAAAGACTAAAATTACTCAATGTACACAAAAATTGGTAAGAATAAAATAACTTAACTCTAAATCAATGAAGGAACATAAGTTTATTTCCGGAAACAAAATCAATGAATAAAATAGCATTATTATAAATATGCAGAACAAGTTTAACAATTTATTTCATAATTGTAGGCTTAAAACTATGGCCTGAGCTTTGGCAATGCACATGACAAATACGTGTTGTAAATGCCTCAGATTCGATCTGAGAGCATTAATGACCCCAGAGCTTCTGGGGCCCTGGACGGGTACGTGTAAATGAAATTTCTAAGAACGATGGGGATTTCTATTGACCAGTACATACAACAAATTGGTATCCATTGCATACGATTACGAGTCAATCAGGTAAAGCTAGCAGCACTCATGCTTCAGACAATAGTACTCTTGAGTACTTTCATTAGTAATTTTTGACCCCATTTTGACCCTAGAATGATACTAATTTAACTAATTAACGTGTTATCTATGACTGATTTAAACATTACACCACATACAACTTATTCCGTTTGCATAATCATTCATAACAAGTAGTACTGTGTATATTAATTTATAACCCATTTTTGCACATCGTCGATGTTGTTTGACCCACAAGTGAGCCTAAAATGACTTTAATTCTAATAACTAACTTAACAGTATTTTCGTTATTTTGGGATAACACTATCTTAGAAAAGCACAAATTCTAGTGCTGAAAATTTGGTCAAGTCCCGTGCAAGATTCGAACCAGCGACCCCAGAGTCAGGCACCTAATCGCCAGTACTATATGTCGGCGATCTAAACCACTCGGCCAACGGGCCTCCAACAAAAATAGGAGGTCGCAGACCAGTAGTTGAAAGCGAACATACATTACGCCTCTGATGATCCTAATGACACAACTCCCAAAGCTGAATAGATATATTTTTTTTTATCATTTAGAAAGTGATCGTATAACAGTATTTTCGCTATTTTGGGATAACACTATCTTAGAAAAGCACAAATTCTAGTGCTGAAAATTTGGTCGAGTCCCGTGCAGGATTCGAACCAGCCACCCCAGAGTCAGGCACCTAATCTCCAGCAATATATGTCGGCGATCTAAACCACTCGGCCAACGGGCCCCCCACAAAAATAGGAGGTAGCAGACCGGTAGTCTTTAAAGCGAACATACAGTACCCCTCTGATGATCGTAATGACACAGCTCCAAAAGCTGATTAGATATATTTTTGTTATCATTTAGAAAGTGATCGTATAACAGTATTTTCGTTATTTTGGGATAACACTATCTTAGAAAAGCACAAATTTTAGTGCTGAAAATTTGGTCGAGTCCCGTGCAGGATTTAAATAATTTAATTTAAATAATTAACTTGTTATCTATGACTAATTTAAACATTATACCACATACAACTTATTCAGCTTGCATACTTATTCATAACCAGTAGTACTGTGGATATTAAATTATAATCCATTCTTGCACATCGTTGATGTTGCTTGACCCAAAGTTTGACTGGAACTTATACACGTCAGGAGGCTATAGTTGTGATTGTGAATTGTCGAACTTTATCTATACACCATGCAAACATATTGTGACTGGTGATCTTGATGTGGTGAGTGATAAGGATCTGCAGCGACACGGATTTGATATTTTTGGAACATCATTATGTTTGCTGGCATCATTGAAAACTGTTTACCGCTTCTCTCTTGCAGGAAACAAGCCTATGTTTATGTATACTATGATTGTCTTTTTGAATTTGGTGTTAATACTGTTATATGGAATATGGAATAGGTCTTTAGATTATGGACGCGGATATTCTCCAATGGACGACGGTTGGATTATGAATGACCGACTAGATGCTTGTAACCCTAAAATGACCTTAATTTTAATAACTAACTTATCTATGACCAGCTTAAACAGACTACATTCAACAAATTCAGCTTGGATACCAATTCGTAACAATCAGTACTGCGCTTATTCTTTTATAACCGATTTTTACTAATTCTTAGCTTTATTTGACTCAACAAATGACCCGAAAATGACCTTAATACTACTAATTAACGTGTTATCTATGACTATCATTGAACTCTACACTACGTACAGTTCAGCTTGGATACGTATTGGTAACTAACAGTACAGTGCATGTTCAGTTATAACCGATATTTACCCATTTTTGACATCAAAATCACGGTGGTACCTCGATTTCTACCACACAAAGAACTAATTTAACATAGGTACTCCATCTGTAAATAAAAATGACATGGAAAGTTTTCAAATCGTTGTTGAGGTCCTTGGCCGGTCGAGTATTACAGAACGGGTGTGGAGGCAATCTCCAACTATATATCGTAACTGGCAGCTTCCACGAAGACGCAGAAACACAATCTAAATATTTTAGCTTAAGCAAGACAAACACCCGTGCAATGAATGCAAACTTGGGAAAATGTGATTTCTGGACCACCGATAACAGCTCATACATGTACCTCGACACATGGCTCCTGAAATTACGCAAGTAGGGATAGAAAAGCTACGACATGAAGAATCTATATTTGGACCGGAAGACTTCAACGCAAGATGGAAATACCAAGAAACGTAAGATTGAAGTACCGTACCGTCGTCCCAAAACGTGGATTATTGTAAGAGTTTTAATAAGAACATAAAATGGAAATCTACATTTTTGACCATGAAGATTTTAGTTTGGCGAACAAACGCGAGAAAACATCTATGTTTCATATAAACCATGAAATTATCAATCATGATACTCAATAGATGGAATATGACAGATATAACAGGGTTTAAACCACTGGATAGTCATATGATCTTGGAAATAATACCTTGCTTTCACTGTATGGTACAGGAAGGTGCAATGATGACGCAATCGACCCATGAGTAAGGTGCTGGTGTAGAAGAATTGCCAAGTTAGATACTCAGCCATTTGAGAAGCACACGGTATATTACGTCTTGTTTAACACACTTCGCTTCATTTGATAACCGACAATGTTAATTGTCCGAGAATAGTGCCCACAAAAACTGCTCGCTGCTTATTAGCCCCATTTCGTTCAGATGGTATATGTGACAGTGGGAGGTTTGTAATCTGATTTCACAAGAATGCATTTCCCTCATATATATTCCAATATGCTGTTCTGCTCTTCCTGTGTTTTCAACAAATCCTAACATTCAAAACATCCTATCATTTCACTAAAACATTTGACCCCAAAATAGAATAAATGTTTACTCAATAATATGAGATTTCTGTAACCTAAAAAAACTACATGTCCATGCTTTGGATTTATTTTGGCATCTAAGCAAACAGATACCACCCCAGCACATACATGTAGCTCGGGCAATATATTATACCTTTGCTGCATTCACTGTATTCGTTTATTCAATCTTACAGATGAAGACGAGTGTATCCAGCGGCCCGAACTCTGTCACCATAACGCCAGTTGTAAGAACACAGTGGGAAGTTACACTTGTTCTTGTAATGTTGGATTTCACGGCGATGGCACAAACTGCGCAGGTTTGCTATACAACACTTACCTATTGCAACCAAGTCCATGAATGCTTTCTTATAATAACAACAATTATGGTTTATTGTACGTAAATCAGATGATAGCTCATAAGTGTAGTGATGATATTCGGAGAGATTATTCACTGTACCCACAAACAAAAAAGGTTGATGATTAACACCAAAGGATGTTGAGTACAACAACAATGAATGGTGATCATTAAGAGCCTACACCTTATTTACCCAACACCCTTTCTTGGTATCTACCGATAGCATTGTCTGGCGTGGAGTCAGTCTCTGCACGTACCACCAAACGGTGATTTTGAAGCTTTTAATTTGATCATCCTGTGTTGGTGTTGAAGTAACATCAAACTCATTTTGGGTTATAACCGATTTTTGTCTGGAACAGGGCGACGCCCTATTCCCAGAATCTGTTGTCGTTCAGCAAATTTGGCTGCTTGCCAACACTGGTACACGCACTATAGCCGGCTGATCCCTGACCCAATAACTGCGCAGAGCCATCTGGCCAGCTTATGAGTGTGATTAGGCCAGCCAACGAGTGATGCGGTCAAAGGAAAGAAAATCTGCAAGTTAACATTTTTTAACTCCGAAGGGATAAAACCAACCAAAAACGTTTGTATATTTAGATGAATTAGTCGAAGGCCTGTTCATAGAGTTAGCCAGTTAACCGTCCAGCCGTCCTTTGGACGGCACAAATAAAATTTTGGGGAATTTTGGACGACCTTATATTTACGTGGACGTATTGCTGTCTTTTCAAACTGCCGATATTTTCTCCGCCAAATTCATGAAAAAGACGGGATCCGGTTGAATCCGCCGTAAACTATTCTCCGCTCCCAACCTCCCCACAGCGCATGCTCCATTCCGCAGGCTCCAACACCATCCCTGCCACCAATAGCGGAAGTTGACCTTTACTACGTTGCTATGACTTATACGGGAAAACAACCAACGCACGGTTCAATTTGAATCCGGCCGAACAACTCATTTAGTGTTGCACATGAGCGGACTACTTTTCATATGCTCTGTCCAGACAAACAGGGAAAATTATCTCCAGATAATTCTTTTTAACGCTAGGTCAACAGAGGTATTATGCAGACTTGAAAAGTAATTGAAATGTTCCGTAAACATCTATTTTACTATATATGATGTCACTTTCGGCGATGTGCGCGAAGGCCCCGAATCCGGTCCAAAAATCTGACTGGTGGCTAGAGTGTTATTAGACCCCCAGTGAGTTGGTTGCTCCGCTCCTTCAGCATGTATAAAAATCCCTGCTGCACGTAACGGACATTTTGATATTTCCCCCGTCAGCATTCGTATCTAATTCAATGCCTAGGTTTTAGATTCCACTCGGCAGAGTTGACCGACCGATAAAATCTCCGCGACATATAAAATCTCCGCCACAGATTACTCTGCCTTGCATCTCTCAATGCGGTTACCCCTGCTTGGAGACGACCAACTTCACCCAAGTTCTCGTGTGCTGACTTTTCAACATGCAGAAGATTACGAAGTTTTTCGCGTCTTGGAGCGCGAGGCAAAATTTCGAACAAAGTGATAACGAAAGTGACAGTGAGGAAGAAGACAAGTGAAGGACAGAAGTCCGGTTAAAAAGGAAAATGGCACTAGTTCTGTGGCCCACAGTTTGGACGAGTCTGGGGATAGTCATATGACGCTTCCACGTGTTAGACGTTTCCCGAAAGAGTGCCTTACCAAATACCCGTGGATAGATTCGATGACGCGGGGAATGTCCTGTTCCGCTTCGATTGCCGAAAGTTTGGGGTGGCAGGAAGTAATTTCCGGTACGTCTTCGCGACAATAATTTAGTATGACACAGAACTCACACTGAATCGGTCCCAGTAATTTTAACTCGTCCACCCTTTCTCAACACAATGGATTCGTCCGTGGACATGCATGGGCTGTACGTTGGAGTCCAGTAAGCGGACCAGTTCATTTTCGTAGTAGGGGTGAAATAAAATTATAATGCATGCAGTTTGTGTTTGTACAGTTTAGTAGGGGTGAAATAAAATTCAATGCATTCAGTTTGTTTGTACAGTTTAGTGCAATCAATTATAAAAGAGCAAAGACTAAAATTACTCAATGTACACAAAAATTGGTAAGAATAAAATAACTTAACTCTAAATCAATGAAGGAACATAAGTTTATTTCCGGAAACAAAATCAATGAATAAAATAGCATTATTATAAATATGCAGAACAAGTTTAACAATTTATTTCATAATTGTAGGCTTAAAACTATGGCCTGAGTTTTGGTAATGCACATGACAAATACGTGTTGTAAATGCCTCAGATTCGATCTTTAATGACCCCAGAGCTACGGGTAATGATACGATAATTTAACTAGCATTGCATACGTTACGAGTCAATCATAAAGCTAGCAGCACTCATGAGACTAGTATCTTGAGTACTTTCATTAGTAATTTTTGACATTACACCACATACAACTTATTCCGTTTGCATAATCATTCATAACAAGTAGTACTGTGTATATTAATTTATAACCCATTTTTGCACATCGTCGATGTTGTTTGACCCACAAGTGAGCCTAAAATGACTTTAATTCTAATAACTAACTTAACAGTATTTTCGTTATTTTGGGATAACACTATCTTAGAAAAGCACAAATTCTAGTGCTGAAAATTTGGTCGAGTCCCGTGCAAGATTCGAACCAGCGACCCCAGAGTCAGGCACCTAATCGCCAGCACTATATGTCGGCGATCTAAACCACTCGGCCAACGGGCCTCCAACAAAAATAGGAGGTCGCAGACCAGTAGTTGAAAGCGAACATACATTACCCCTCTGATGATCCTAATGACACAACTCCCAAAGCTGAATAGATATATTTTTTTTTATCATTTAGAAAGTGATCGTATAACAGTATTTTCGCTATTTTGGGATAACACTATCTTAGAAAAGCACAAATTCTAGTGCTGAAAATTTGGTCGAGTCCCGTGCAGGATTCGAACCAGCCACCCCAGAGTCAGGCACCTAATCTCCAGCAATATATGTCGGCGATCTAAACCACTCGGCCAACGGGCCCCCCACAAAAATAGGAGGTAGCAGACCGGTAGTCTTTAAAGCGAACATACAGTACCCCTCTGATGATCGTAATGACACAGCTCCAAAAGCTGATTAGATATATTTTTGTTATCATTTAGAAAGTGATCGTATAACAGTATTTTCGTTATTTTGGGATAACACTATCTTAGAAAAGCACAAATTTTAGTGCTGAAAATTTGGTCGAGTCCCGTGCAGGATTTAAATAATTTAATTTAAATAATTAACTTGTTATCTATGACTAATTTAAACATTATACCACATACAACTTATTCAGCTTGCATACTTATTCATAACCAGTAGTACTGTGGATATTAAATTATAATCCATTCTTGCACATCGTTGATGTTGCTTGACCCAAAGTTTGACTGGAACTTATACACGTCAGGAGGCTATAGTTGTGATTGTGAATTGTCGAACATTATCTATACACCATGCAAACATATTGTGACTGGTGACCTTGATGTGGTGAGTGATAAGGATCTGCAGCGACACGGATTTGATATTTTTGGAACATCATTATGTTTTGCTGGCATCATTGAAAACTGTTTACCGCTTCTCTCTTGCAGGAAACAAGCCTATGTTTATGTATACTATGATTGTCTTTTTGAATTTGGTGCTAATACTGTTATATGGAATATGGAATAGGTCTTTAGATTATGGACGCGGATATTCTCCAATGGACGACGGTTGGATTATGAATGACCGACTAGATGCTTGTAACCCTAAAATGACCTTAATTTTAATAACTAACTTATCTATGACCAGCTTAAACAGACTACATTCAACAAATTCAGCTTGGATACCAATTCGTAACAATTAGTACTGCGCATATTCTTTATAACCGATTTTACTAATTCTTAGCTTTATTTGACTGAACAAATGACCCGAAATTGACCTTAATACTAATAATTAATGTGTTATCTATGAGTACCATTAAACTCTACTCTACGTACAACTAATTCAACTTAGATACAGTGACGTCGCCAGTTCCGATCCAGTATCAGTTCCGACCACTTCCCAAAATTTTGCGTCTTGTCATAACCATGATCACGCGAAATCATAAAACATTTGATGTATTTGAGCAAGTTGATCATCCTCTCAATCATGGCTAAATTTTGTTATGCATCCACTGATTCGGTCAGGAGACAGCTTTGCAGACCCATTCCATACACACGTCTAAGTACAACCACCATGACTCGCCGTTGGTGAAAAACCGTATCGTCTGCCAGCGCTTCCCATCAAAGTTTTGATGTTTTGTTTCTCACATATAATTAACATATGGTACTATGTATTTGTCATAAATTTATTTACTGGGGTGTCTCTCTAAAGGCTACCTGCTCCATTGTTGACATCAACTGACGGACCAGTTCCGAACCACCATCATCCATGGATGGCCAAGCTGGGTCATACCATGGCCTGAAAATGTCTTGCGAACGCAGCCCTCACAACGTAAAATCGTAATTCGAGTGCTGGCTAGCATTTCTCTCTTAAATCTTGTATTCAGAGGTAAAATAATTAAAAAAATATCGTTGATTTATCATCATTTTCGAGTGAGTATACGCTTATTAGCCACCGGAGTTATTTCAGTGTCAAATAGATCTTGCCAATATGATCAGCTCGATCATATCACTGTCACCCCCAACCCGCATTCTTTAACGTCAGATGTTCACTTATGAGATGAAGACATTCAGAACGAAATATTCAGCTTGGGCCCTATTTTGGCGGGAAAGTTATCATGGTGACGTTTACATTTGTTTATATCTGGGTCAAATGTCAATGTCAAAACGAGGATGGATCCGAACTGGCGACAGTGGGTCGGGACTGACACCTCTCATTAAGAAATGTAATTTTATTTTCCTTGCAGTTCAGTTTGTCCCCAGCTAAGTTGGTTTGTTAATAAAGGCTATGGATAATTGTACGGCGATCAAGATAATGAATACGCCAATCAAACCATTTCCTTCTGAAATAGATGCAAACTTATATTTGGTGGGTCGGAACTGGCGCCTCGTCTGTACTTATTGGTAACAAACAATACGGAGTAATTTAAGTTATAACCGATATTTACCCATTTTTGACCTCACTTGACCTCAAAAGTGACCCTAAAATCAGTGTGGTATCCCTCCTACCTTGATTTATATCATGCAAAGAACTAATTTGTAGCCCAAATCTTAAACCTGTTTCAATTCATGCCATTCAATCTCCGTCAGGAAGATGATACAACGTAGAAAACGGAAGTTAAAACTAAAAGTTAGCTCCCCTAGCGGAGAGTTGTCCGCCCCTAGGAGAACTCTCCCATCCCATTCCAGCAGGATTACTATATAGGCTCTGCACCAGCCAATACTCGTCCTCTATTCTCTGTTGTACCTCGACCAGTACACATCAGGAAGGAAGTGTTTATACAACCTGGGTTGTTGTTGTAACGACCCTCAGTATCCTTATCGGTTTTGACTTGTGTTATTTCTTGTCGGAAATTCTTTCATTATTGTCGGAAATTCTTTCATTAGTTATGTCTTGAGATTCCGATATCTAATGCATGTAATTCGTGTGTGAAATGGTGGTCCAGTTTGGACGCCCACACGGTTTGGTTTTCTTGTAAAGAGTTGTGTTATCGGCGAAGTTCGCCGAGTGTATATTAGAGACCCGTTAGCGTGGGGAAATTCGCCCAGGCTAGTCGGGTTTACCTTTGCAGGCGTCTGGCGACCCGTTTCTTTCGGAAGTCGACAGACGTCTGTTGGGAATTGCTTGTAATTGACCTGAATGCTATCGAAGTTACGTTGCAATTATATAAATGTTTCCCATTGTCTTAGTAATCAGAACTCGCCCGCCTCTATAAATATACTAGCGGGACGGTTCTACGCCTAGTTAGACAGCCTACATGTCTAGGTTTGGCTATGTATGCAGTCAAACCGGTTCCTTTGTCTATTTCGACAAAGACTTCTCTAACCTGTCGTGCCTTAGCAATCCATTGTTCTCGTCGGACAATGAAATGCAGTGGGTTCGCATATCATGCTCGACCTCTCCTTTGTCTTTTTGTTTTCACACTCCGTTACCTAAACGGAATAAACGTGTCTTGTCTGTTCGCAGTTCTAAATTCGTTTCTCGTTTTATGGTGGGTTATTCAGACCTACCATTGAGTGTCAAAATTGCTCTTGCGGTTTCGTTTATCGATGTATCAGCGATTCTATAATAGCGAAATGACATGTTACGGGACTTCAATTAGGATTGAGTTGGGGTGACAAATAGAAACATTGTTTATAAATGTTTAATTTGTATTGGAAATATACTGAAAGTATTCACATTGACGAGGATGGTCACAAGTGATGATCTAAAAGACAAACCATTATTTTCATCTCATCAAATATTCTCAACTAGACTATTATCAGGTATGAGGTCAAACTGATATAATGGTGGATTGAGACAGGTTGATTTGGTAACAGATAGAAACATTGTTTATAAATGTTTGATATTTCAATCAATTTCCATCGTTAAATATCCAATCTGTCGACGATTATTGCTTATTAAAATAGTGCATACTGCTTACGAAATCGGTGAGAATTAGACCGGGAATTTTAGTTCTATTTTTCGGCCCTCCCGTTCTCCGGTATGCCGTTCTCGTACTTCGACTCGACGTTTTTCCTACACCGGTCTCGTCGAGTTCATCTGTGATTCCTTTTTCTTCAGTGTAAAGTTAGGAACATACGTCAATGATGGTTTTTCGGATAATTTGGATGCGCTTTTAGCGTTGCTGCCGGATATGCCGTCTACTTCGAATAATCCTCGTATTAAATGTCAGACGAAGGAATACTTCCTCGTCGTATGTTGTCTCACCTATGTCATTTTTGTCAATGGTTCGATGGTGATTAAATTAATATTTTGGGGATAGTTTTTCTTTCACATTTCTGTCTTGTCAAAATTTTGTTTGGGCAAATTTGTAGACTTCACATGGTCTGTTTTTCCATCTGCCATGTGTTTATTGTCTTCGGACGTACGTCGCGAAATAAATTGGCTCTTGTCGGAGTTTTCAAAATTCTTATATCTTGAAATTATTACCCGATATATTTTCTAAAGTCAATATTAATCTCGGGCTTATCTGATAACACAGTCCGGCGTGATGGAGACAATGTGTATTCAATATCACGTCTTCACACGAACAATGAGTTCGACCCGCTGTGTTTGGTGTGGGTTCTTACGGGCTCTCGCGACCTCGTTTTTATTGCTCAATTGGTGACAGATTCGTACTTAGTTCCCGGCATTTCTGTAAGTCTGCCTTTTAGTGCTGAGATTTGAAGGCCGATGGTGATCTCTACAATAAACGATCAGGTTTGGTTTCGTTGATTCATGAATTTTTATGCATTGAGTTTGTGTATATCTCAAGTAGGGTTGTAAATAGTATCCTCATCGGCGGGGGTTTTCGTTTCTTCCCGCCGGAGAGATCTGATACTTTGTTTGCAGCCGTCAAATTTTCATGTTGTTGTTGTTGTGTCTGTTCGGACTTGCAGTTTTGGTTGGTTCACCTTGGTCCTACCAAAATGTAATCTCTTGTTATATCAAGTATTATTTCGGGATATTTGATATCCTGTATTCAAGAGAGTCCTGACAGAGGTTTTATGTCTTTCATACTGACTTGAATATGAAGCATGATTGTTGCGTTTGTGTTACGTAACCACAACTCAACCCTATTTACTTCGACCCTGTGTCGCATCTTAATGAGCTTCTTTACTGATCTCTTTATGTAATTAAGGGTGTGTCGAACAACAATGAGATCACGTGCTGGTTTACGTGAGTGAGTAAACCTATTCACCCACTTATGCTGGTTTACGTGAGTGGGTAAACCTATTCACCCACTATGTGAAAGTGTGATTTTCTTGAAACACAATTGTCTGATTATTACATTGCTTGTTTTATTTCACACCATGTTGGTTCCATCTGTATACTGTATTACGCTTATAATTCAGATGGAGTTATGCACTAATTTTAATTTCTTCCATATGAGAAAATTTAAAATTACTAGCGTGAGTGGGAAGGTATTGGCCGGCCGAGGATCAAGCCTAGTGACACGTGAGTCTTGAAGTCTTCTATGGTTTCTTTCTACCAGGTATGTATTACCGGTACAGTCTACTAGAGCATCAAACTGCTTTTTAGTAATGTCCTTACTGTTCTTCTCGATTGCCGAAAGTTTGGGGTGGCAGGAAGCAGGTCATTTCAAATTATAAATTTTGAATAACCTCACTTTCCTGCCGGCGAGAGACTTAAATGTATTTCCTCTCTTCGGGAATTTAAAATTCTTTAAGGATCTTTCTTGGTTACCTGGAAAATCTTTGTTCTGGATGTCGGTTGTGTGACTATTTGGTTATTAATAGTAACATTGTTGTAAATGTTTATATTCTCTCCATATAAAACTCCAGTACTGAATCTCATGTACAGGAGACAAATTACATCGGGAGAGGTCATAATGTAACCATGTTCATTGATACATTATTCATGTTCACTGACACAAAGATCCATAATCCCATTTATCTCATTGAGCTTACATTTGGTGATTAACGCTACAAACATTTAATATGTTCATCTCTACTGCGTTTAAAGAGAAGGAAAATTATTATAATCGACTTCGGGGTTACTGTTTGCAACGTCCTTCTGTTACGTCGTGTGCTTTTATAAGTTGTATCCTGCTCTATGATGAGCATGTATATACATTAAGTTGTTGTGAATGAGGAAATCACTACGTTGTTTATCATATACAACGTTTCTCGCATTTTTCACATTACGCTTTCCTATTACACCTTGACGACATGTTCATTACACCGTCATGTGTCTCTCATACGCCTGTGCGTCATTCTATTACATCGGTTAGACGTTTCCGGTACGCCATAACGCCGTTTGTCAAGTCATTTCTTCATTTGCGAGTTGCATATTTTATATCCATTCATCGGCACTTCCTTTGATTCTCCATCGTCGATCGTCGGTGGGAGGGGAAGTCCGTTCGTTTGGCGTCAACTTTCCACTTGTATCAATTCCTCTCGGGTTTTTCACAATGTGATTTACTTGGGTTCGTCTTTACTCTACGATGAGAGTTCTGTCCAGACCTTGCTGTTTCCAGTCTGGAGTTCAGAATATCAAAATTGTATTGGAATCAGCAGTATTTGGTTAAATACTGTTATATGGAATAGGTCTTTGGATTATGGACATGGATATTCTCTGAGGACGACGGCGGGATTGTGAATGACGGACTAGTCGCCTTTAATTGAATTCAGCACAGTGTCAACACAGAGCCATGTTGACTTTATCACACTTACATTATGTTGAGATCCATTTACCTTAGGATTGTGCTTGATCAACACAATGTCTTCGTGGTGTACTTGTGGGACAGTTTTCCGACTTTCTCCATCAAGTACTTTATTCCTATATTAACCGTTACACCAATGGTTAGACTTTGACATTATGGTTCTGTCGTCAACCTTAAGGTTGTTTATTATATGTAGGATCTTACTCACTACGTTCCGATATTTGTCCTGGTGCCGAGGACGTGATCGTTCCCGACTCTATTTCCCTCGTAATTGACTTCATCCTTCACCTTCACCAGGATAGGGAGTTTCATATTAGCACCATGGAAGGCTGTCGATCTGCTCTGGCATGAATTGAATAGGGTGTTACGTCTTACCTGGGGTTCCGACATTAGCCTTAACGATAATATCTCTGCTCTTATTCACGCCTTCGCATTACAGTCGCGTTGTACTCGCCAACTGTTACCGAAATGGGATATCGGTGTGGTTCTGTGTGCTCTGATTATACCACCTTTTGAACCCTTAGAGTCCGCGTCTATAAAAACTGTGTTTTATAAGACGGCCGTTAGACTTTATACTTGATACTGTCTTGAAAGCGAACATACAGTACCCCTCTGATGATCGACCCGAATTTATCATTTAGAAAGTGATCGTATACAGTATTTTCGTTATTTTGGGATAACACTATCTTACACAAATATTCCCAGTCAGGCACCTAATCGCCAGGCGGCGATCTCGGCTCCCACGGAGGTTAATCAGTGACATTTATCCATATAGATCAATTGTACCATTGACGCCCCACTACTATCTACGTGCCATCGCTGCGTCACGTACAACATAATTAACAACTAATATCTGATACAGTGAATCAATAGTCGCCCAGTTCCGCACGTCCAGGTACATCGCAGTTCCACGTCGCCAGTTCCGATCCAGTATCAGTTCCGACCACTTCCCAAAATTTTGCGTCTTGTCATAACCATGATCACGCGAAATCATAAAACATTTGATGCATTTGAGCAAGTTGATCATCCTCTCAATCATGGCTAAATTTTGTTATGCATTCACTGATTCGGTCAGGAGACAGCTTTGCAGACCCATTCCATACACACGTCTAAGTACAAACACCATGACTCGCCGTTGGTGAAAAACCGTATCGTCTGCCAGCGCTTCCCATCAAAGTTTTGATGTTTTGTTTCTCACATATAATTAACATATGGTACTATGTATTTGTCATACATTTATTTACTGGGGTGTCTCTCTAAAGGCTACCTGCTCCATTGTTGACATCAACTGACGGACCAGTTCCGAACCACCATCATCCATGGATGGCCAAGCTGGGTCATACCATGGCCTGAAAATGTCTTGCGAACGCAGCGCTCACAACGTAAAATCGTAATTCGAGTGCTGACTAGCATTTCTCTCTTAAATCTTGTATTCAGAGGTAAAATAATTAAATAAATATCGTTGATTTATCATCATTTTCGAGTGAGTATACGCTTATTAGCCACCGGAGTTATTTCAGTGTCAAATAGATCTTGCCAATATGATCAGCTCGATCATATCACTGTCACCCCCAACCCGCATTCTTTAACGTCAGATGTTCACTTATGAGATGAAGACATTCAGAACGAAATATCCAGCTTGGGCCCTATTTTGGCGGGAAAGTTATCATGGTGACGTTTACATTTGTTTATATCTGGGTCAAATGTCAATGTCAAAACGAGGATGGATCCGAACTGGCGACAGTGGGTCGGGACGGACACCTCTCATTAAGAAATGTAATTTTATTTTCCTTGCAGTTCAGTTTGTCTCCAGCTAAGTTGGTTTGTTAATAAAGGCTATGGATAATTGTACGGCGATCAAGATAATGAATACGCCAATCAAACCATTTCCTGCTGAAACAGATGCAAACTTATATTTGGTGGGTCGGAACTGGCGCCTCGTCTGTACTTATTGGTAAAAAACAATACGGAGTAATTTAAGTTATAACCGATATTTACCCATTTTTGACCTCACTTGACCTCAAAAGTGACCCTAAAATCAGTGTGGTATCCCTCCTACCTTGATTTATATCATGCAAACAACTAATTTAGCATAAGTACCCATTTGTAAATAAAAATGACATGGAAAGTTTTCAAAGCGTTGTTGAGGTCCTTGGCCGGTCAAGTATTACAGCACGGGCTTGGCGGCAATCCCCAGCTATATATCGTAACTGGCAGCTTCCACCATGACGCAGTGACACAATATGAATATTTTAGACTAAGCAAGACAAATACAAGTGCAATGAATGCAAACATGAGAAAATGTGATTTCTGAACCACTCATAATATCTTGGCACATAGCTCCTCAAATTACGCAAGTAGGGATTGAACAGCTATACCGTGAAGAATCTATATATTGAAAGAAAGGCTTCAGCGCAAGCTGGAAATACCAAGAAACGTAAGATTGAAGTGACACAAAATAGCCGCCGCACTGTCGTTCTAATATGTGGACTATTCTAAGGGATTTAATAAGGGCATAAATAGGAAATCTACGATTTTTGAGCATGAAGATTTTAATTTGTCGAACAAACGCGTCTCCGTTTTATATCAATCAATGCGATATGACAGATAAACCAAGGTTTATGCCGCTGATATGATCTTAGAAATGATACCCTGCGTTTACTGTATGGTACAGAACAGTGTAACGATGACGCGATCAAATCACGGGTACTGTGAAAGCATAGAAGAATTGCCAAGTTAGACACTCAACCAATTGAGAAGCGCACGGTATATTACGTCATGTTTAACCTATTTCGCTTCATTTGATAACCGCCAATGTTGATAGTCCGAGAATAGTACCCACAAAATCTGCTCGCTGCCTTTTAACCTCATTTCGTTCAGATGGTATTTGTGACAGTGGGAGGTTTGTAATCTGATGTCACAAGAATGCATTTCCCTCAGATATATTCTGTGAAATGTGTCATTTCATAAAGTCGGTGTATCGTAGTAAAGCTCGCTGTGAGATGGTATTTGTGACAAACTATGTCACAAGAATGCATTTCCCTCAGATATATTCTGTGAAATGTGTCATTTCATAAAGTCGGTGTATCGTAAAAGGCGTGACAAACTATTTTCACCTTCAACCACGTGGCATTCCGGGAATATTTTAATGTTTGTAGTGCTTGATAAGCACAGTTAGGGCGGGGTACATTTATGACCTTGAATTCTTGTGTAACATGTGGACCATGTACTTACCACTATAAAGAATAAAACTATACTATACTATTCTAATAAGCTATTCTGCTCTTCGTGTGTTTTCAAAACAATCTATCATTCAAAACACTCTATCATCTCATCAAAACATTTGACCCAAAACTATTCCCATCAGAATGAATGTTTGATCAATAATATGAGATTTCCGTAACCTAAAGAACTAAACGTCCAGGCTTTGCATTTTAATTGGCACTTAAACAAACAGATACAACCCCAACACATACATGTAGCTCGGGCAATATATTATACCTTTGCTGCATCCGCTGTATTCATTTATTCATACTTGCAGATGAAGACGAGTGTACCCAGCGGCCCGAACCATGCCACCATAACGCCACCTGCAGGCACACACAGGGGAGTTACTCTTGTTCTTGTAATGTTGGATTTTACGGCGATGGCACAAACTGCACAGGTTTGCTATACAACTCTTACCTATTGTAACAGAGTCCATGAATGCTTTCATATAATAATACCAATTATGGTTTATTTTACGTAAATAGCTCATAAGTATAGTGATGATATTCGCAGACATTATTTACTGTACACACAACCAAAACAGGTTGATGATTAACACCAATAATGGTGTTCATTAAGAGCCTACACCTTATATACCCAACACCCTTTCTTGGTGTCTACCGACAGCATTATCTGTCGTGGAGCCAGTCTCAGCACTTGCCACCAAACGGTGATTTTGAAGCTTTTATTTTGATCATCCTGTATTGGTGTTGAACTAACCTCGAACCCATTTTGAGCACTGAAATGGCATTGGACAATTTTTCAACACCACTTTTTGGTGTTGCACAGACCTTAACGCAAAACAGGTTCTGGATCGACATTATTTTTCTGACTGTGCAGTGTAAAATAAAATGTTTTTGCCTTGTATTTACAGATCGAAATGAGTGTACTCAACAGCCCTGTCATGATAACGCCACATGTGATAACACACCGGGCAGTTATACATGTACCTGTGTTGCAGGATTTGAGCAAGATGGAAACAACTGCACAGGTATGCTTGTTTCTTTGTCGGAATCAAGTTGAAATATTTTGATCCCACGGCCAACAAAGAACGATTCAGAACCTATTTGATTACCAGATGGATCACGGTCTTTCCATATCCAATGTAACATTAGCCGCACCCAACATACTATTTTTCCAGATGTAGATGAGTGTATTCAGCGACCGTGTCACTATAACGCCACCTGTGATAACACACCGGGAAGTTACAACTGTACATGTTTTCCGGGATATGAGGGAGAGGGAAAGAACTGCACGGGTAAAATTCAAAGATTTTTTCGCTCTGCTTGCATTTTACATACTATGATTAGCTTGTGCCCATGTTATATCGTCTTGACAAAAAAACACACACACACACACGTCGTCTTGATAAAAAAAATGAGTTCACTGGACTTGTATGTGTCACCATCCCTTTAGTCTGACCCAAGAAGTTTTCTTCCATATACCTTTAGTTATATATACACCACAGAAAGGGTAATTACCCTCCAAGGAAAAGATTAGGAGAGACAGAGTATCAAGGATGAAGACAAGTTCAGTGGAAAGAATAGTTATTTGTTCTAGCAAGGTATGCACGGAACATCTCCAGTTGGCTGATCCGTTCTGTATTCAGATATATTTAAAGCAATACAAGTTGTCGGTTCCCAAACTTACATGAAATGAAATGGAGACCTATCACTCTAAAATTATGTTCTAATATTATTCTTGATGGCCTATGCGTTCTATCCACAGCTACGATAAAGATACAATCACGTCTTGGGGAAACAGACACAAGTG
The DNA here is from genome assembly GCA_036873755.1 of Hanleya hanleyi. NCBI lineage: Eukaryota > Metazoa > Mollusca > Polyplacophora > Lepidopleurida > Hanleyidae > Hanleya > Hanleya hanleyi. The sequence continues at coordinate 94,410 of JAVTVY010027682.1, forward strand.
AGTAATGTACTATTGAATTTTCGCAGACAGGGTAATTTTATTACCCTCTATGGCCGTTATTAGAACTTCGTCAAGTATTGCTGGATAACGCTGATGGAATCTTCCAAGAAATGTACCTCAGACTGAAAACATGAGCAGTGTGACTAACGTCACAGGACCTACGAAGTAGAGTAGGCATTAGGACTCGAACGCATTTTCATTGAGATATGATGTGACCCTCCCCTACGGTACGTTTCATCATAATATGGTACATGTACAACCTTCCATAACAGCCATAGGTTCTCTTTATAACATGCCTTTTGTGAGATTGAGCAAGATTATATTCTGGGTATTTATATATTTACATCGATGTGTTCGTGTCACAAAAAATGAAAGTATATTGGTGAATGTTCTGGTCATTTAGTGATCCGGCCCTGGTACATCAAGCAGTTGAATAGACTCGGAGTTAAACGCATTAATACTGGGTTTCACCAGCCTCCGTCTATAAATAGTTCGCTCAGCTGTATATTGAGGTCGCTGTCCTCAGATCTTGCGGTTGAATTCAACAGCGAGAGAGCACCAGGCATGCCAGGGCTGTTCCCAAATTCCATCTTGTCATGTTTCCCTCGCTTAAATGATCGGACTTTTCTCCGTATGATCTATAACAATATACTGAAGTGTTAATTATAAATCTAATTTTAATCAGAATTATTCAGATCAGAACTAGCTGGTAACAATGCCCTAATGCTCGTTCATGCCAAAAATCAAGGTTATAATGTCAACGGTTCTCCTTATTTTGCCGACGAAAGGATTCGGATGGACTGACTGACTCACTCATTATCGGACAATTTGCGATCTGTAGCCTACTTCGTATTCCAAGAAATGTACCTCAGACTGAAAATAGAGAAGTATCCATACATGATATCGATTCCCCCAGAGAAACAACACTTTACTGCACATATAAATAATAAAAATACCAAACCTAAATGATGTAACTATAAATCTGTGATCTACAAAATCGTATGCTGGAGTGGGCTTAACTTGATCTTCCGTTCTGTTCCGTAGCCAAACAGGTTATACCAATTTACATATTTATGGTACATGCATGTAGCCACCATCACGACTACAGAAGTCGGGCATTCAGCTGTAAGAGGCATGAGGATTTTGACATATAATTGAAACAAGTATCGTCTTGTTTTTGTTTGTTCTGTTAATATGGCCGCAGAAATCCAGAAATTCTCGACACTACGGTTTTATGACTAATCATGACTGTTTCCTCCTCTAGGATTAAAGTACATAGGCATCGGTGCCGGTCTGGGTTTGTTACTCCTGATAGCTGTTGTCGTTATCGTTGTCCTCATTTTAAAACGGAGGTTTGTATTTTCGTTGACTTAGAAATACCATAAGTATCCAGATAAGAGATACATGTTCAATAAATAAAACAAAAAATATTCGACGTCTTAGGAAATTTGTCTTAAAAACTGTTATTGTTGTCAGCAACATGCCAAAGGGAACAGGAAAACAAATGAAAGTGATTCTGAATCAATGTCGAAATCTACGAAGAGTCTGGCTTTACTGACTCCGGATATCAATGGTTTTTTTTGCGAATGAGCAGATTATCATGACTGTACTTGTTAAATATTGTTGCTAAAGGTTTAGGATGTAAATAATATTTGAAATATATTCTGTGTTGTGTCTTAAATTGGTATGCTCTTTGAAAAAGCTTAGTACAGCAAAAATGCGAATCAGCGCGTGATAGTGTTCACGTTTTTCAAACTACATGTACTATCTTCCCCTCTGATGCTTTCTCGTAATTTCAATAGAAAAAAAAGAAAAGAAATAACCTTCTTGATTATACATATGTGCGCTTCAGTCTGCATTATTGAAAATAATTTTTCATCCCTTTTTAATCCGTGTAGGAGAACAAACCGGGAGAAACGTGATGGAAAGACAGAGAAGCCTCTATATAGTGTTCCCGTGTACGTCAATGATGGTTTTCAAGCTCCGCCAACTGACAGGAAAGACTCTACAGAAACCGCGCGTGGTAGTCAATCAACATATGAATCTGTAGATTGTAACGTATATTCCCTTGCAGGAGGATACAATGCACCAATTACCAAAGAGTCCGTTCCAACTGTTCCTAACTATAAAGCAGCCAAACCGGGACTGAAGCCAAAACCAAAGGTCTTAGTGGAATCGACAGAGCTAAATGACTGGTCAAACAACAATATCCCACAAAATGAAGACAGATGTGAATCAGGTGTCATCGACGGAGGTAATGATGTGAAAATGTCCATTCCCGGTAGCAAATTTCCTAACGAGTATAACACGTTATGGTTGGATGAGTACGACCATCTTCATACTGCAAAATTCGTGAAAGACTCTCAATCTCAATCGGATGAAGATGTGTACAATAATTTGTACAGTGACACTGATCAGAACCCAGACAATGCCCCTCTAGAGAGTGGATCCTTAGGAACTGACACAGTTACCCCTCACGCTGTAAGTCAAACTCCAGACGTATCATCATACGAACCAGAGGATACATACAGGCTGGAAAACTCTGACGTTGGTACTGTAACACGAACACCAGATGTATCATCATACGAACCCGAGGATACATACTGGCTGGGAAATTCTGCCGATGGTACTGTAACACAAACACCAGATGTATCATCCTATGAACCAGAGGATACCTACTATTTGGGAAACTAGACATTAAAACTGCAAGCCAAACGCCAGATGTGTCATCCTATGTATCAGTGGATACATACTGGATGGCAAACTCTGACGTTGGTACAGTAATCCAAACACCAGTTGTATCATCTTATATACCAGAGAATGCATACTGGCTGGAAAAGTCTGATGTTGGTGCTGTATCACAAACACCAGATGTATCATCCTATGAACCAGAGGACACATACTGACTGGAAATGTCTGATGTTGGTACTCTATCACAAACACCAGATGTATCATCCTATGAATCGGGGGATACATACTGGCTGGAAAAGTCTGACGTTGGCACGATATCTTAAACGCTGGATGTATCATCCTATGTACCGAATGATACACATACTCGTTGGGAAAATGTAGGACGACGATACTGCAACACAACTGCCAAATGTATGACTATGTGAACCAGAGGATATCAAGGGGTTGAGAAACTAGAACGTTTGATGATGTAACACAAACTTCAGATTATGATCCCATGAAAAAGAGGATACTTAGTGGCTGAGCACCTAGGACATTGGTACTGAAACCCAAACACCTGATTATCATCCTATGAACCTGAGGACGCCTACACTGGTTGAGAAACTAGTGGGGGTTTGTATGATTCTTCGTCGGCAAATTCAGTGAATGTAATATGTATGCATTTGTGTGCAAACTCTCTATCTTCTGTAAAATGCTGGTTCTGGACGATGTGATATTCTGATGCATATTTGCCGTCCCTGTGCATAACATGGATACGTAGAGGCAAAATTAAAGATCTTTCATCAAGTGTAATTCAAACAATCATTAGTTAGACTGTTAAGAGTGGCATTTCCGAAGGGATATACGCTAAGAAATTTTACGAGATGCTGACCAGTAATCCATCATCTTTGCACATTCGTATACCATATTTTGTTTGTTTTTTAAGCCGTTTATTACGGATTGACTGATTCCATTATACACAATGATATACTAGAAATATGGAATATATCGGGTATTGAATATCATTTGTCCTTTTACTTCACCGATGAGCTGCTATAGAGTTGAAAATGACACACGTGATCAACAAAGAATGTTAAGGATATCCTGCATGTCGATGCAATGGCAATAGTTAATAGTTTGGCGTAATTATTTGATGAAAGTAAGACTGACGTTAAGTTTTTTAGATACAAGCATTTTAGATACGGGCATTGTCTGTTATATGTAGATTATCTTGAGACAGATATCGCTAATAAGGTACGATACGTGGGTTGGACTTCGAAGGCTTTGTACTAGTCAAAATCCTATGAAAAATGCAAAATTATGATTCGCATTTAATTCACTAAGTTACATAGGACTCTGATTTGCTCGCATCCTTTACAATGCCATCATGGCCATAGCTACTAGGGAATGTTTACTGTAATAATATTAATTGGTTACCAAGGATTTTATTGAAACTGAACTAGTTCGATGGTATATTTCATCATACAAATATCTTAATTCAATAATGAATGTAACCCGTTGCAATGATGAGAATTTGATATATTTCGAAGAGATTGGAGACATTTAAACATAGTACATTCAGATTGCGTCAGTGACCAACATCCATTTGCATAAAATCGCAGAATTGCAGAAGTTTCACTTCAAGTTGTAATCAGCGAAATTGATGTAATCTCAATGTCTGCGAAAGTGACATATGTTACAACAGGTGCAAAATAAAACCGTTTGACCACAAAAAACTTAACTTGTTCCTGCCATTCACGAGAAAATTGAAGAAGCCGATCTTTGGCAATAAATGGCATGGCATGCCGTTTATTTTTCCACGACCATGTTAACAAGCGTGCACATGTGTGGTACATTCTACCAACGTATGCCATGGAAACAAGCCTATGTTTATGTATACTATGATTGTCTTTTTGAATTTGGTGCTAATACTGTTATATGGAAAATGGAATAGGTCTTCGGATTATGGACGCGGATATTCTCTAATGGACGACGGCTGGATTATGAATGACGGACTAGACGCTTGTAATGCGACATAACCGAACCTTAGGCACGAACCATGACGTTATCCCATGGCTGCAGATGTTCAGCATTCAGATTCATGAGGGTCGCTACGTCACTCATACGTCATTGCGCGACGTCATCTTCCTCTCCGTATACAACACACACTCGCTGGCGAAACAGAAAACTCGTGGAAGCGGGCAGAGTTTCAAATTTTCCTGACAAGATATTCGTTGTATATGGCGATCCCACTGTTATCAAAAATAAATACAAGTGATGCTTTAGTAATCTTACCTGATGAAAAACGCACAGGGGAGAGTTTATTAAATCCATCGATTTTGAGGCTGATTACATCGTTAAAAAGATCTCCGATATCTCTGCCACCATTGGCAGATTCATCTGCAGTAAACGGTATTTTACTCAGAAACATCTTCAGGATGAAACCAGGATTGTGTTGAATTTGTTGGAATTTACCCTAGCTACAGTTCAGAACAAAGACCCGCAACGGCCCGCAATAATAATAATAATAATAATAGTTTTATTTCAGACATAACTTGTCCATATACAGTTGAGTTGATGAGACAATAAGACTCAGATAGGTAATCTAAGTCTGCCTAGGGAACAAAGTGGCCAAGTGGCTTCAAAGAGCGATTTAAACATTACATCCGAGTGCAAGATTTGTCTTCAGCAAGATATTACTACTATTTTCAATTCTACATTTGAAGCGAAAGACACTCTTTCTAACCAGTTCACCAAAGGATGGTGTTCCATTTATACAAAACATATAACTGGCACTACAATCACGTCTATGATTTAAAAGCCACCGGAATGCATTGTTGTACATGACTCGTATCTTGTTGTAACATTGTTTAGTGTACATGTACCACAGATGACAGCAGTAAATACTGTTACAATAGGTATTAAAAAGATACTTTTTTACAATATTAGAACATGCGTTAAATTTCCTCAACAAGGTATTTGCACGTATACAGAGCTTTCTCCTCTGGTGATCAATGTCCATATTGTCAGACCTATCCGAAGATAAAATATCTCCCAGGTACGAGTAACAATCTACATATTCCAGAACAGTGTGACCTAATTTGACAGTGGGAGGGGAAAATACTCCGTAACCTTTTGGTTTACATAACATACATACAGTCTGTTTGGTGTTAAAAACAAGATCATGTCAGATAGAATAGATATCGTATTCATTCAACAATCTCTGCATAGACCTGGCAGACGGACACAATAAGCACAAATCGTCCGCATATAATAAATGGTTTATAAACACATCGACTATGTTACATCCGACATTTGTTTTGGACAATCTCCTATCTAAGTCATGTAAGTAGATGGCAAATAAAAAAGGGGAGAGAACTCCACCTTGCCTAACACCGTTCGTAGTTCCGAACATAGGCGAAAAAGTAGTGCCCCATTTAACGGTAAACAACTGCACCATGCACCAAGTATAAATAATATGTACAATATATAGAGGGACATTCCGGTCAATAAGTTTTTTTCAGCACGGTCCAGTGATTCACTCTATCGAACGCTTTTGATGCATCCATAAAACATATATATACAGGACTGCCATTGTTACAATAAAAATTAATCATTTCTTTCATTACATAGATGCACTGATCCGTGGATCTTCCAGCTTTAAAACCAAACTGAAAGTCAGTTGTTTAAAGATCTTTTTCACACAGCCTCAGTATCACTCTTTCAACAATTTTTGAGACAACGGTAGCGACGGCAATAGGACGATAATTGTCAGATTGAGTTATATCACCATTTTTGTTTTTAACAACTGGGTTGACAACAACATAAGTAAGCTATCTGACAAAAAACCGTGTCTGAGTATACAATTAATGCACATAAAGAAGTGTATAAACAGTTTGTCTGTGGCGACTAAAAGAGCCCGGCTCTTAGTTATCAACCACTATTTGAAATGGGTAGAATAATTATCTGTGACTCAGCTAAACAATCAAACTTTCCTCGTCATGACATAGAAAAGTTGCTCCCCGCAACAGGCCCAATAAGATCTCCTCATACTTGCTAGAGACCGTATACAAATGGCCGCTGCATAGGTTTTTTGACTTCAAATGCAAGTTACACATTATTTGATAACCTCAATCTGTTTTGAACTTTAAACTACGTAAATTTAGCGTGGTATCTTTTTATATACATTGTATTGTATTTTGCAGCTTATTTCCCTGGACATAGGCTTCGTAGATTGGTAATATTATGGTAATATTTTTAATATATGGTAATATTTTGTCATGCCTCAAACTATACATTTGGCATGACTATAAGCCAACTTGAGGTGTTAGTTGTGTTGCAAATTCTAAGGAACATTCGTGGTGAAATATGTTTTACTGTATTCTTGTTAGAGACCTTGTTAAAATTGTGCCTCCAAAGATAACGACGTGGTTTGCGATAATTGGACTGCCTCGATCTTGAAACGATCTTGAATATCACGGCAATATTTGCATAATTTTGTTCATAATCATAGGCCTTCAACTTTCACAGTTAAAGGTTGTAATGCGATGTTGAGTATGTTTTGGGGGGAGGGAGGTTGAACAGACACACTTGAGTCACGTAAAGTGCGTCACCTTGAATGCTAATTATTCTATTATTTAGTGCTAAAAATTGACAAGGGTTGCCCTGAGTAACAAAGCCCTCTACTCCACGATCACCTTCTCCAAGAACTGACTTATGTTCATTGGAAATCTTTCACTGTTAAAGGACAGTCATTGAAAAGTGGTTGCAACTTGACTGCATTCACTTTTGGCAGTTCGAGCTAAAACAATATACTTTGAGCTACAATTTCCGGTAGATTAAAATCCCGCATAAGCAGCTCAGATGTCAGAGTAGCTCTCCATATATATGAAGGGGATATTGACACGGTGAACAACATATAGCAGCATGTACCGGTATTCAGAAAGAAAAGTGGAGTTTCAAGATAAAATACCTTTCTGGATGTTACATCAAAGATGAATATCTATAATAGGTTAAAGTAGTCTTTCCTTACTGTATGTGCTTTAATGAAAACTTAAATAAGTCTTCCAATAATTAAACCACTGAAAACACGCATCTCAAAGGCCTTCGAACGATAACGTCGATTCTCTCTAACATTTTGCATCGAGTACCTAAATACACTGTCGTCCCCACCCTGCGGGGCAGATAGGAACCCGACATCCCATTTAAGTGGAAATTAAATAATGCCACAGATTTATGTCCCTTCATCTCGGAATGCCATAAGTGGTATTTCGAAAACCCGGACTTGCCAAAGACCAGATAGGAAATTTCAAGATAATTATTGCGGTAAATTATACAAATAATTAGCAGTTCGTTGACGAAAATTCCTGGGATAGTTTGGACCGGTGTGTTGGATAAGAATGTCCTGGTGAATTGTGTCCCTTTCCATATCCTTTTCTATTGCAAGCAAGGACGGACACTTGCCCCCAATGGAGAGAAAAGTGTCCCAGCTGGGTTAGGAGATGGAAACCGGACACATTTTGCCACGGGACATTCTTACCCTCCACTCCGGTATCTCACTTTTGATAGGTCAAACTTCGTAATCAGCGAATAAATGCCCCCAATCAGAGAAACCGGCAGTCATTAATTGTTGAAAACCGGCAGTACATTAATTGTTGAAATCCTCAACAATAACAAATGATACATAGATCATCAATGATTTCGCATAAATAAAAATGGGCGCCAAGGTTTCCATTCAATCAGAGAAAACGATTATGTCATTCATTGTTAGTCTCTTGATGTATTGATGATGTATACAAATTACAAGCGTTTAGTCCGTCATCCATAATTCAACCGTCGTCCATTAGAGAACATCCGCGTCCATAATCCAAATACCTATTCCATATAACAGTATTAGCACCAAAGTCAAAGTCTTGCATCAAACACTTGAAACACTTGAATTTATGCAGATTTTGCTTAAATTAAAGATGACAATCAAGTTTTCCACCTAATCAGAGAAAGTGGTTATCATTGATTAGTTTCTTGATGTATCGATGATGTATAGTTTCATATGGAGCACTAAAGCTGTATATCAGATATATAGATCATTACTGATTTTGAATAAATTGAAAATCAGAGAAACCAGTTCTGTCATTCGTTGTAAGTCTCTTGATGCATCGATGAGTTGTATCATTTTTTTTCGTCAAGCACTTGATGGCGGCCACGTGGGTTACCAGAAAAGTGATGTTTTCGTTATATTTCTTGAAAATGTCTGCTTTTCTGCGATGAAAAGTGAGCAAAACTATCTTATTTCATATCACATTAATATTTACTAATTTATCATGCACTTTTTGTGGAGAAATTGCATAGATTTAATATTCGAAAAGTCTGACTAAAAAGCGACCGAAAAAAGCTGTTTTGAAAATGTTACTGTGATAGTCAAGATCTCCTATAACAAAATTCAGTTCGGCCTTATCCGAAATCCAAGCATTCAACAATTTTTAACGATGTTGGATGGGTAGCGTGGATTCCTGTCTCATGTCTATTAGATTGAAACCCGTCCTTCACCCATCAAACCCTCTATCTGTGATTTGCCTCGAGTGGATACCGTCCAGAACATTTTTAAATCACGAGAGAAGTATTTGAACATGTTACGGAATGTAAATGTACATTCGTGTTCCTGGTTCCATTTGGTGTTAAATGCAGATTTGCCGTTAAATACTCGATTTTGTATTGGTTTCCAAAACCATATCGACAAAGTTTTTCAACCGTAAGACGAAAAATTTATTTCAGTATTTCGACCGGAACTGTCGCCGTATTGACGTACAAAAGAGACGGTTACTTAAATTGTATTATACAATTACTGCTGTTCAAATGGGGTTTCCATAAGCAATTTGTTTATTTATCTATATTGTATTATATTATATTATCGGTGACCAGTTTCTTCGATCAAATGGAATGCTACTTTTGAAGTGGTCCGAAGCTTAGTAAAGCCGACGTCCCATGGCCATGAACAACTCTTTACTGCCCCAGTTCAGTGAAAGTTTTTTAATGAGCTGACTGAAGAAATTACACAGCAAAGGACACCAGAAAATTATGGTGAGATCAATAACAACGCTATATCTACCGCAGAACCAAGTCTGTGTGAAATTAAAATCCGTCAGAAAGGCTTGAAAATAATGCACTGCAATATAAACGATTAGATTAGAAGATTTCTGTCCCGTGACATGGAGTTATATCTCGAAAAGATAGAGGCACGGTGGTGGTGGTATATAATTCTCGCAGAGTGCATTTGAACTGAGATTAAGCCCCCCCCCCCTGCACAAGTCCTATTTTAATAGAAACAGTCCATAGACCCGAAAACCCAGTTTCGTGGTTCGAGAATTTCCAAGAAATTTTAGATAACGTTACTCAGATGGGAAAACCACTTATTATTCTTGGAGACTTCAGCTGTGATCTTCTTATAACTTTTGCAAGAAAGCTGATTCAGATGACAAAGGATTCACAACTCCACAAACTGATTAAATATCCGATAAGAGTTACACCTTCATCGGAGTCATTTATTGAACTGATCCTTTCTTCCCAACAAGATTCCATAGCTCATTCGGGAGGTATTACACCTAGAATAGCGGCTCATAGACTAGTATTCTGTGCGAGGGAAACTAAATACCAAAGATGGTACCGAAATTTCAAAAAATTCTCAGTGAATGCTTTCCTTCGTGAAGAATGGTCTGTTTAAGATATTACTGATAACCATGCTCCATGATAGATAGAAGAGTTGGAGGAACTCAACCTCCGTGGATTACAGACGAAATCCGTGAACGTATGTAAGAATGTGACCACTTGAAAAAGAAAATACAGAAATCCAACGATCCCCAGATAATATCACAGTGAGAACACTTAGTGATTCAGAGAAAAGAAATTATTTCGACAATTTAATACTGGAAAACATGAAAAAATCAGACAAACTGTCGTGAGCCATAAAAATTACACTTCTGATAAAAAGTCACGTATTCACCATTACTTTGTGCGAAGGAGGTGGTCAAAAGATTAGTGACAGTCGAAGTATTGGTGAAACTTTTACTAAATTCTCCTCAAGTACAGGAGAGAAATTGGCATCTGTGTTTTCGAGAAATCTCCGAACGAACAATTCTCAACAAAATAGTTTTAGTGATGGAAAATATAGCTCTTAACCGAAAGGAAATACCACTGCAATATATAAATAAATGAAAGATAAAAAGTCAAAGAAAGCAACTGCCGTGGATAATATACTTTTGAAGCTATCAGCTGGGGTTATCTCCCATCCATTGCATTGCATTTTAAACTTATATTTGACGGCTGGCAAACTGCCCACAGTTTTTATGAGAGCCCGTGTTACTGCTGTTCACAAAGACTGTGATTCTACTGACCCGTCAAATTATCGGCCTGTATTGATGTTACCAATATGTTACCAATATGTGTGATCTATAAATATGCAGCTGTAACATTTTGTAGAACATCGTCTATTTAATCAATTCAAACCTTCAGGTCATTCCATTCTCCCAGAACAACTCTACAATGGTGTATCCGATAAAGGTTTACGTAATATAGATAACGGCCTTCTAAGAGGAATTTTATTCCTGAACCTCAAAAAGGCATTTGATACGGTAGATTGTGAGTTACTGCTAATGAACATGAGAAAACTGGGGGTTGCTGGAAGAGAAATATACTGGTTAAGAGATTATTTAACAAATAGATGTCTCGTTTATTTGTACAATGTCCTTCCTACTCTCAGTTAAATTATGGAGTTCCACATGGATTGATTCTTGGTCCTCTGTTTCTTACCTTGAATATAAATGACCTCCCTTCATCTGTAAATAACTGTAATGTAGCATTGTATTCTGATGACACGGCTCTTATCTACCTCGCAGAATGTGGACATGACATAGAATCAGTAATGTCATATGACATTAATTCTATTCAGAAATGGTTCGACGATAAAAGTGATTGATGACTAATTGTATGCTTTGAATTTTGTGCTAATACTGTTATATGGAAATGGGATAGGTCTTTGGATTATGGACGCGGATATTCTCTAATGGACGACGGCTGGATTATGAATGACGGACTAGAGGCTTGTAATTTGAGATACTTGTCTTCTGGAAATTTGTATTCATCTAATGCAGGTTCTATTATTGAACAAGAAAATTTGAATATTTTGGTCTGTGGTTTGACAGCAATCTTAAATGGGATGTTCGCATTAACAATATGTGCAATACAATTTCAGGTAGAGTAGCTGTATTAAAGTTACTGTATCGGATCGAAGTTCAAAATCTCCATTTTTGTTTTTTTGTGTTATACCAGAGTACACAGTCAAACCTACAAGTTGTGGGAATAAGAAATTATGAAAATTAGTGCATTATAGTGAAAAAACATGCGATCGAACACAGTTCTGATTGGTTTTTGACCGTTTTCTCCGTTTAGTTTTCCGCCAAAAAGTGGGTGTAATATACAAAGATGAAATTTGGACACAATATTTCAATCATCTTGCCTAAAATTTTATAAGTTCGGCCCTGTTCATGAATTATTTATGATTTAGTGAAGAGGGGTCGAATTTTTGTAGATTTTTTCAATCTTTCAACTTTACACGACGATAAAATAACATCTAGACCCTAACTAAAAAAACTGAGGCAAATTATTTTTATTCAAATGGTAAAGTTCATTATTTCAAAAGAGCAAATTTGTTTGATGAAAACTGAGAGAATTATTAGCGCGTGATTTCGAGGACTATACTTTTCTAAATGACACAATTTATCTTTAAATAAATCGATTCTTGTGATAAATTCGAGAAAGCTATTTATTCATCTAAATTCCTTGAATCAAGCTCTTTCAGAAAATGTAGCGTTTGTATGGATAAAGAAAAGGACTGCTCCGTAATTGAGCAAAATTGTGAAACGTTGACGTACGCAACTGGGACCCGATACAGTCTTAAGTCGACTAACACCCTTCATACCACAAGATGTTGCTAAACTATTATACAACTCTGTGATTTTGCTAGTTATTGACTATGGTGATATTGTATGGGCTAACTGCTATCAAAAACATTTAACTAGGATATAAAGACTCCAAAACAGAGAAGTTAGAGTTATTTTAAAGTGTAAACAATTGATATAATTTCTCAGCAATCTTTGGTGACCTTCGAACAACGTTTTAAAACGCACAAATTTAAAACTTCTCCACAGTGATATACCAACTTAACTTCAGAACTAGTTCACATATGAATCTGATATTCATCAAGGAAATACGAGAAATATGTGGCTAATATTATATATATATATATATATATATATACGCTACGAGACAGCGACGTTACCACCGACAAGACACCAGAACATAGTTTCGTCACCGAGATCAACAGAGGAATGGTCGATGGCGAAATCGTCACGGAAGGGCAAACTACCAGTGGGAGGTACCAAAGCCAATGTCAAGAGGAGTTTACGGCACAGACAGAGTCTGAACAAGTAGAGAGTGCAGACCCCAAAGTGATAAATCTGTCAAGTCTCAATTTAACTGAGGACGAGAGAAGTTTACTTCTCAAAGGGATGAAATATACCCCGACGCCAAAAAGAAATGACCACGAACTGGAAAGTGACATATCCCATTTTTGTAGAAAACTGAGACTACAGGAACTATTTCATGATACTCCATACACCAATGAGTCGCTTTTAAAAAATAAAAGCACTATTGAACCTGGCAGAGGTAGGGACAGAAATCTAAATATTTTCATAGATTATTTCACTCATTTTCCCAGAGAAACCAACCATGTAAATACGATATCTAATCTCAGTTCGTCTGAATTAACAGCCCTAAAATGTCTCCAGAATAACAAAAATGTAGTTTTAAAAGAAGCAGATAAAGGGTCGGCAATCGTAATCATGGATCGGGAATATTACCGGGCTAAAATTGAAGGTATGTTAAATGAGAATGGTACATATGAAAACATTAACCAAAATGCAGATAATATCGCTTCAAAGAAAATTGATAATCTCATACAAACAAATGGTCAAGGTCTCACCAAATCCGAAAAAGACTACTTAACAAAATTTGAATCTAAAACTAGTCAATTATATGGCCTACCCAAAATCCATAAGTCAAAGGAGATCATATCAGCTATAAAAGAGCAAAATTCTGAATATATATGTTTGAACTGTCCCAAAGACTTAAAGTTTAGACCAATTGTGGCCGGACCGACCTGTCCTACTAATCGTTTAAGTCAACTCATTGATATCCTTTTGAAGCCTTTTGTTCAGTGTGTACCATCGTACGTAAGAGATGATATTGACTTCCTCAACCATCTTCCTGATACAATTCAAGAAGCGGAAATTTTCTGCACACTGGATGTCACAAATCTATACAGTACCATAACGCACAAACTTGGTCTTGATGCTGTAAAATTTTGGCTAAATAATCACCCCGAAAAGATCAATGCACGTTTCGGTGAAGAATTTGTCCTTTCTGCTATCCAACTAATCTTAGAAAACAATTCCTTTGAATTCGGCGATCAAAATTATCGTCAAAATATTGGAACAGCTATGGGCACCAAGTTTGCGCCTACATATGCGACCCTGGTTCTAGGATATCTGGAACAAAGGTTTTACAGGGATATCGGTGGGTCACATGGTTTAGTTCTCCAAACATATGTTGAGAAATCTTTCAAAAGGTACCTGGATGATTGCTTTATTATTTGGGATACCAATATAGCAGATATTACAGTTCTTTATAATGCGCTGAATAGTCTTGACCCAGATATCAATTTCACCATCGAAACTGCGCATGATCAAATTCCTTTCCTGGACATTCTTGTTACCCGTCGGGATAACGCGGTTATCACAGACATATACTATAAACCTACTGATACAAAACAGTATCTGGATTATAGGTCCTGTCATCCGCGTCATACGAAAAATCAAGTGCCTTTCACCCTGGCAAGGAGAATTTGTACAATTATAAAGGATACGGAGTTGCAACAAATCAGACTGGCCGAGCTTAAAATTTCTTTGATAAAGAGAAACTATCCTTCCAGGGTTATAGATATTGGGATTGAGAAAGCCACAAGTATCGAAATTGAAACTCTTAGAACAGTTAAACCAAGTAACAATGCTACAGACACGCTATCTTTTGTTAGTACACATAACCCAAACAATTTTAATTTTTTTCCTGTAATCTACAACAATCGACCAATGTTGGAGTCTAATAATCACCTAAAACAAAGTTTCAATCAAACTAGGATCATAAACGGTACAAGACAGGCTCCCAATCTCAAAAGACTTCTAACCAGGGCAAAATTTCTACCCATGTCACTCCCGAATTACCCAACTTCAAAATGTGGAAACGCTCGATGTAAATGTTGTAAAGAAAACATTATTATAGGTAATTCCTTCACATTCCATGTAACCAATTACACTTTCAAGATAAATGCAAACATGGATTGCAACTCCAGAAATCTTGTCTATGTTCTCTCGTGTTGTGGTTGCAAGAAATACTATATAGGACAAACAGGAGACACTGTGAGAAACAGGACCCGCGTACATCGAC
>JAVTVY010027683.1:0-11735 GCA_036873755.1 Hanleya hanleyi
CACGGCCCCTAGCACCGGCATGAGCGGTATTAGATACAAATCTAGAGAGCTATGATGGAAATGCTCTGACAACTCGTATACTGGTAATTGGTGAGCTGTTTCGCAGTGACAACTCGTACATTGGAGATTGGTGAGCTGTACCGTCGTCAGATGTAAATGACGGCATTTAACACAAAAGACTAGTCTGTAAGGCCCGATGTTTACCCAGCATCAACTTCCCACAAATGCCAAGATATATCAAAGACCAAAAGGTCTGTACAGGGGGCGGGCCTCGGGGACGAAACGTCCACCAGCAGAATCTCGCCATATACAGGAATAAATTACAACACATATAAGGAAAGTGGGAAGAGGTGCTGACATACTGACTGCGTCACATGACTTCACAGAATAGTCTTCTGGTTAACCTATTCTAAAGCACATACCAAGTATCTAACGATTCGTGATATGTGTTGTATCTCAGGTACGCTTTTATTGTACCTGTTCATGTGGCAACTTGGATGATATGACCACACGGCCCCTAGCACCGGAATGAGCGGTATTAGATACAAATCTAGAGAGCTATGATGGAAATGCTCTGACAACTCGTATATTGGTACTTGGCGAGCTGTTTCGCTGTGACAACTCGTACACTGGGGATTGGTGAGCTGTATCGTCGTCAGATGAAAATGGCGGCATTTAACACAAAAGACTAGTTTGTAAGGCCGGATGTCGACCCAGCATCAACTTCCCACAAATTCCAACATATATCAAAGACGAAAAGGTCTGTACAGGGGGCGGGCCTCGGGGACGAAACGTCCACTAGCAGAATCTCGCCATATACAGGTAAAAATTACAACACATATAAGGGAAGTGGGAAGAGGTGCCGACATACTGACAGTCACATGGCTTCACAGTATAGTCTTCTGGTTAAACCTATTCTAACGCACATAAGAATCTAACGATTCGTGATATGTGTTGTATCTCAGGTACGCCGTACCTGTTCATGTGGCAACATGGATGACATGACCACACGGCCCTAGCACCGGCATGAGCGGTATTAGATACAAATCTAGAGAGCTGTGATGGAAATGCTCTGACAACTCATATATTGGTAATTGGTGAGCTGTGTCGCTGTGACAACTCGTACACTGGGGATTGGTGAGCTGTATCGTCGTCAGATGAAAATGACTGCATTTAACACAAAAGACTAGTCTGTAAGGCCCGATGTCGACCCAGCATCAACTTCCCACAAATGCCAACATATATCAAAGACCAAAGGTCTGTACAGGGGGCGGGCCTCGGGGACGAAACGTCCACCAGCAGAATCTCGCCATATACAGGAATAAATTACAACACATATAAGGGAAGTGGGAAGAGGTGCCGACATACTGACTGCGACACCTGACTTCACAGAATAGTCTTCTGGTTAACCTATTCTAAAGCACATACCAAGTATCTAACGATTCGTGATATGTGTTGTATCTCAGGTACGCTTTTATTGTACCTGTTCATGTGGCAACTTGGATGATATGACCACACGGCTCCTAGCACCGGAATGAGCGGTATTAGATACAAATCTAGAGAGCTATGATGGAAATGCTCTGACAACTCGTATACTGGTAATTGGTGAGCTGTTTCGCTGTGACAACTCGTACATTGGAGATTGGTGAGCTGTACCGTCGTCAGATGTAAATGACGGCATTTAACACAAAAGACTAGTCTGTAAGGCCCATCGTGCAGTGATGAAGTGCCCCATCGTACCATGATGGAATGCCCCATCGTGCAATGATGAAGTGCCCCATCGTACCATGATGGAATGCCCCATCGTGCAATGATGAAGTGCCCCATCATACCATGATGGAATGCCCCATCGTGCAATGATGAAGTGCCCCATCATACCATGATGGAATGCCCCATCGTGCAATGATGAAGTGCCCCATCGTACCATGATGGAATGCCCCATCGTGCAATGATGAAGTGCCCCATCGTACCATGATCGAATGCCCCATCGTGCAATGATGAAGTTCCTCATCGTACCATAATGGAATGCCCCATCGTGCAATGATGAAGTGCCTCATCATACCATGATGGAATGCCCCATCGTGCAATGATGAAGTGCGCCATCATACCATGATGGAATGCCCATCATGCAATGATGAAGTGCCCCATCGTACCATGATGGAATGCCCCATCGTGCAATGATGAAGTGCCCCATCGTACCATGATGGAATGCCCCATCGTGCAATGATAAAGTGCCCCATCATACGATGATGGAATGCCCCCATCGTGCAATGATGAAGTGCCCCATCATACCATGATGGGGTACCCCATCGTGCAATGATGAAGTGCCCCATCATACCATGATGGAATGCCCCATCGTGCAATGATGAAGTGTCCCATCATACCATGATGGAATGCCCCATCGTGCAATGATGAAGTGCCCCATCATACCATGATGGAATGCCCCATCGTGCAATGATGAAGTGCCCCATCATACCATGATGGAATGCCCCATCGTGCAATGATGAAGTGCCCCATCGTACCATGATGGAATGCCCCATCGTGCAATGATGAAGTGCCCCATCGTACCATGATGGAATGCCCCATCGTACCATGATGAAATTCCTCATCATACCATGATGGAATGCCCCATCGTGCAATGATGAAGTGCCCCATCATACCATGATGGAATGCCCCATCGTGCAATGATGGAATGCCCCATCGTACCATGATGGAATGCCTCATCGTACCATGATGGAATGCCCCATCGTACCATGATCGAATGCCTTATCGTACCATGATGGAAAGCCCCATCGTACCATGATCGAATGCATCATCGTACCATGATGGAATGCCCCATCGTACCATGATCGAATGCCTCATCGTACCATGGTGGAATGCCCCATCGTACCATGATCGAATGCCTCATCGTACCATGATCGAATGCCCCATCGTACCATGATCGAATGCCTCATCGTACCATGATCGAATGCCTCATCGTACCATGATGGAAAGCCCCATCGTACCATGATCGAATGCATCATCGTACCATGATGGAATGCCCCATCGTACCATGATCGAATGCCTCATCGTACCATGATGGAATGCCCCATCGTACCATGATCGAATGCCCCATCGTACCATGATCGAATGCCTCATCGTACCATGATGGAATGCCCCATCGTACCATGATCGAATGCCTCATCGTACCATGATGGAAAGCCCCATCGTACCATGATCGAATGCATCATCGTACCATGATGGAATGCCCCATCGTACCATGATCGAATGCCTCATCGTACCATGATGGAATGCCCCATCGTACCATGATCGAATGCCTCATCGTACCATGATCGAATGCCTCATCGTACCATGATGGCGTGCCCAAATCCAATCCGATCCATTATAGGTATAGTGTATGGATCTATGTGCCATAAGCCTAGTTCCGTAAAGGTCGTATGCTTATAGTAACATGGTATGGACCACAGCTGTCTCAGCCTCAGTATAGATGAAATTGCACAAATAACATACACTAGTTTGAGTGTAATCAGACTGCAGCTGCCGATGACTGTTGTACATGTGTACATAATTCAATAGTTTTAGACGTTACCGAAATGTTACAAGGTATATTGGTTAGCAACATGCTAAAGTTAATGCTAAGTTTGAGAGTGTGATGTAGGCCTACATGTATCCATGTTGGTTGTATTGTCAACAATGACAGTGACTAACCGAGCAAGCTTCGAACGAGACGAAATCAGCAGTGAATTCATGTCAAAACAACACGAGAGAGAGCTAGTCCGAATCTCACAAGGCCGTCCAATCCTAGTACTTTGTGGTTGTTCCTGACAAAGCGTACAGAGTTCAGACTCTTTCATACTTAAAAAAAAATTCATACATGGAAAGGTATAACAGGCAGTTCTTGATAATTATCTGTGGGATCTAGTTGCAGAGAGCTGATGGGGTTTTTTTAACAGCACTAAAGATAGATCAACATTCTAAGAAGTTAAATTTATATATCGTTCTTAACTCATTCAGTATTTGAACATTCCCATGCAAATTGAACAGACATAAATTTCATTCCCTTCGAGAATCAGTTTTGAAAAAGCAACTTTTTCCGCCAATTATTATATTTTTTGTACCACAGACAGTCCCCTACGAGCTCATTCGTACTTTTGATTTTTGTTCTATAACCTATACTGTTAAGCGGAGAGAATGTATCTCCAAAATGGATTGGTAATTGTTTTTAAAGAGTTCTGGCCAAATTATGTCAAACTTTTGAAAGTGAACATTTACGTGAGTATGTCTTGTTCATCGAGAAAAGTAAGATCATAACTGAATACAGGGAACACTGGAGTCATGAAACATCTGTATGGATGCTAAATATCGAAGGTATTGGTTCTACGTATCGCCGTCAGAACAGAGGTGGACGCGGGTATTCGTTCAACGGGACGATATCCTGACTATACTGAATGGTTTCTAGAGCACAGTGACGAGGAAGAGTGACTAGTCCTCCCCATATACGGGAGCCAAACGCTCAGACGTCTTTCGGTGTAAATCTGATCCCAAAGTGTCTGCGTAAATCGTGTGCGTCTTTCGGCGCAAATTGCAAGGTGTGGTGTTAAAGAAAGGTGAATGTCTCTCCATTATCCAGGAAAGTAATATCATAACTGCTTCCATGGAACATTGCATGGATTTACGAACTTCGTAGCGTACAAATCTCTGACGCTACGTTGCTCAACTTGTATAATTCCGCTTAACCCAGGGCTAAGGGCCGTTTGAATATCATGTATGTTATATCTGCATGGTGTTCAAATGAACAGTCCCAATCGAAGTATGACTGAGATACATACTCTGACTGAGATACATACTATGACTGAGATACATACTCTGACTGAGATACATACTATGACTGAGATACATACTATGACTGAGATACATACTATGACTGAGATACATACTATGACTGAGATACATACTATGACTGAGATACATACTATGACTGAGATACATACTCTGACTGAGATACATACTCTACGAATAGACTGAAATTCATTTGAATAAAGAATAATGGTCATTGATTATGATTTGATGTAAAGAACTTGCTGACATCATGGGAAACTGTTGACCGCTTCTCTCTTGTAGGAAACCATCTTTTGTTTTAATTGTTTCTATTTCACACACATTTGAAATTGGTGATAACTCTTATACCAAATAGGTCTGTCGAATATTGGCACGGAAATTTCTTTATGGACGACGGCTGAATATTGAATGTCGGATCTGACGTCTCCTACTATGAAACATGTGTATGGAAGAGAGACAGAAGGTATTCGTTCTGCGTTCACTGGCATCACCGTCAGATGGACGTGAGTGTTTCGTATAACACGCTGCATGAAATCATCCAGCTGTGAATTCGGCGGAACATTTGTGACTGTATAGCGTTGTTTCCCAATCCGCATGCTCCTTTTGAGAAGATTTCTCTGGAATAACTTTCGATATTCTCCAAGTAATCCGTATTTCTTCGAGCTAATATAGTACGACGAAACAGTCATGTCATTCGATTTTCTGACGGCGATATAAGCGAACGTCGAATCTTCGTCCGTACGCATGTTTCATAATTCCAATGTTCCATGGCAGCAAGTATGGCCTTACTTTCCAAGATAATCGAGATATATTCACCTTTGTTGAGCACCACCCCTTGTGATTGTTGAGCACCACCCCTTGTGATTGTTGAGCACCACCCCTTGTGATTGTTGAGCACCACCCCTTGTGATTGTTGAGCACCACCCCTTGTGATTGTTGAGCACCACCCCTTGTGATTGTTGAGCACCACCCCTTGTGATTGGCGGCGAAGACACTAACCACGATAAACATATCACATCGAGTTCATATTTAAGCCGAAAGAAAGAGCGATTAGCTTGCGTATATATGGAGGACTGGAACTGTCTCCCCTCAACCCCAATATGTCCAGGAAACCATTCAGTGGAGTTACTATATCATCGTGTTCAACAGCCCGTTGGAGGACTATCTGCAACTTGCATATGCATTAGTCGCTAATTAATTCCTTATCACTTCCAATTTACTCCCATCTCAATATTGTCTTATCGAATCACGTGTGCGGTCCCCTCAATTTGGCGAACTACTGGTCGATAAACGGGTAAGTAATTATATTATTTTGCTCTCCATATTTGCAAAATCAAATGCAATGCTCGAATCGTCCATTTTAAAAGGTAAACATAGACATGGTAGAAACACATGCACTTTAGAAAGGTAAACATATGAGTACATGTACACATATTCCTGCCATTGCCAAAGCATAAGCAATCCATTCAAGTATTTTCCTAAGTAAAAGAGGCGTTTGTTCAGGTTGCTTGCTGGGGGAACGTTTATAGTAGGCCTATATAGAACCCCGATATACACCCTCCCATACGGACACATGCTATATATATTAGCCTGGTATTCTTAAAACCATCTGCTGACGCTTGGTGAAAACAACAAAATGTATCCCAAGACAATGAATAACTTGTGTTTACACCTGTTTCCATGGAAACTGTATAAAGGAGGCTCGTCGTGATAGCTGCTCCTCTCACAGATGCTCTAAACGTAAGTTGTGTGAAAAAATGTTACTCGCAATTCGGTATCGCATTTCACACAACCCTGTTACCTTCAGCCTTATTTAGCCCTTGTTTCAGTTAACGCTCTAGCAAAGCAGTCCATGTCAAACGAATTATCAATCTATTCAAAATATGATACTTCATTAAATATCGTGAACCCTACAGAAAAACGGAATGACTAAACATCTACAGAAACCGAAACAAACGAACAAAACTTTTACATGATGCCAGCAAGACATCAATGATGTTTTGGTAATCAAATCCGTATCACTTTTTTTATTTTCAAGACGTTTACTAGATTATAGCCAGATTCAACATTGACGTTATGAACAATCGACCCCATATGGAGCCCGCGATGAAATTGCACGGAAATACCTTTCCCACCTGATGCACAAGAAAGACACCAAGTTCAACTAGCTGCCCATAGCAACATTGAATGCCCATTACCTTCCTCAAATACAACTGACCGAACCAGACTCTCTCTAAACACCAACTCACAGAAACAGAACCTCCCTCAACACCAACTCACCGAACAAGAACTTCACCCAACACCAACTCACAGAACAAGCACCACTCTCAACATCAACTCAACGAAGGAGAACCTCTCTCAACACCAACTCACCGAACAAGCATCTCTCTCAACACCAACTCACTGAATCAGAACCTCTCTCAACAACCAGAACCTCTCTCACCACAAACTGGGCGAACCAGAAACTCTCTCAACGCCAACTCGCCGAACCAGAACCTCTCTCGTCACAACTCACCAAACCAGAACCGCTCCCAACACCAATTCGTCGAACCAGAACCTCTCTTAACACAACTGACCGAACAAGAACCTTTCTCAACACCAACTCATCGAACCAGAACCTATCCCAACACCAACTCGCCGAACCAGAACCTCTTTCAACACAGCTCACCGAACCAGAACCTCTCTCAACACCAAATGGCCGAACCAGAATCTCTCTCAACACCAACTGGCCGAACCAAGACAGTCAGTTCTATCCAAGTGTCTTAGTGTTTCTCCCAGTGGTTGAAAAGCGTGGCGACATGGAATCCTTTTTCGCCGCCACAGCCACGAACGAGCAATAATCACGCCAGGAACGACAATTTCCCAACCAATGGTCAGGCATCCTTGTCCCAAAAGAGCCTATGAAAGACTCTGTGTTAAACTAGATCCGTACATTCGGACATCGGGTCATCTCGGCCATTCTGAACGAACAGCACAATCCTACAGGAAGAGAATCCATCAAGAGAAACCATGTTGTTTGTAAACTTCGAAGCAATCAATCTGAATCTTACACCATTATTTTATGATGTCGGGCAAAGTCGTCCAGTCAAGGACAAACACGCGGGAAGAATCGCATATCCTCCAGGTGAGGCATCTGAGTGTTCTGTCAGGGGCGGAAATTGCTATCCGATGACATATCACATATGCTTGACATTGTCCCAGTAAATACATGATGCACAAGAAAGAGATCAAGTTCAACAGATTGGTTCACAGCCAACAGAGCTGTCCCAGCAGCATTGAATACCCCTTATCTTCCTCAACACTAACTCGCCCAATCAGAACCTCTCTCAACACCATCTCACTGAACAAAAACGTCTCTCAACACCAAATCGCCGAATCATAACCTCTCTCAACACCATCTCACTGAGAAAGAACGTCTCTCAACACCAACTCGCCGAATCAGAACCTCTTTCAACACCATCTCACCGAACAAGAACCTCTCTCAACACCAAATCTACGAATCAGAACCTCTGTCACACCAACTGCCTGAGCCAGATCATCTCTCAAAACCAACTCGCCGAACCAGAACCTCTGTCACACCAACTCGCCGAACCAGAACCTCTCTCAGCGCCAACTCAATGAAGCAGAACTTTTCTCAACATCAACTCGCCGAACCAGAGCTTCTCCCATCATCAACTCACCGAACCAGAAACTCTCTCAACTCCAATCTCACCAAACCAGAACCTCTCTCAACACCAACTCGCCGAACCAGAACCTCTCTCAACTTCAACTCTCCGAACTAGAACCTCTCTCAACACCAACTCGCCGAACCAGAACCTTTCTCAACTTCAACTCTCCGAACTAGAACCTCTCTAAACACCAACTCGTCGAACCCGAACCTCTATCAACACCGTACATCAGAACAGTGAGTTCTATCAAATAGTGTATGTGCCACTGTCTGAAATACATTCAGTCATATGGCGAGATGGAATCCTCTTTCGCCGCCTTAGATTCGAAAGAGTAATAATCACGACAGGAACGAGAACTTTCCAACCAATGACCAACCACCCGTGTCCCAGAAGAGACTATAAAAGACACTGTGCCAAACTGTATCCGTACATTTGGATATCGGGTCCGCTCGGCTATTCTGAACATTCCTGTTGGAGGAGGAGCCATCAGCATCAAACAAATCAGACGAGATGGTCATCAAATCAGGCAAAGGATAAGCTGTTACCGTCATCACGCAGGAAACCATTATAACTATATCCAAGAAGCCAACTGACAGCTCAACTTCACAAACGGATGACAGAGAAGACCCCAGCAACAGGTACACCAAACAGTTCATCCTACCAGTAAAACTTTTCCCATCGACATTCACAATCTAGAGTTTGAAAAGCAGCACTTCCCACCAAGCCACGGTCAATGGCAAGCTGCTATCACAGTTGCAAGGATATAATTCGCTGTAAGACATATCTGATTTAGTACAGGCAACACTATTGGGATGATCTATACTAAAGAAAAATCCTGAGCAGCACATGAACCGCGAAAATCAATGGGGCGAACAAGCGATTGGTGGCAACAAGCTAATTATTGGTATTCACTTGAAATGTTATCATTATTTCTATGTATATGTTTAACTGTCTTATAGTGTTTTACTGTATATAGCGTTTTCCGGGTCCGTTACTGGGCATACGCCTGTTGACCTGTGTATCAAACACAGGCCCGCAAAACAAGAGTTTCGGGGGGTGTGGGCGGTGGTATTAGGGTGAAGTATCGAAATATGGGGTCTCTATATATAACCTCATGCTTTATATAAAACCACATCAAGGTGTGAAACGCACTTTGGGTGAATCAAGAAATAAACGGTTTACCGCCAAACAAAATACATCAGCATAATCTACAAGTATCACTTTATATATTCCCGTCGTCAAATTAGTAAATTTGTGCAATTTTTTACCTTTGCCGGGCGATTCAAAATCCAACGTAACTGTGCATCCATCTAGGAACAGTGAGATTATGGCGGGCTTCGTTCTCAATTCTGATTGGTCAGTCGCGACACGCCTCCGGCAAGAGAGGTCACACACTGATCAACTGTCGCGACTGACCAATAAGAATTGAGAACGAAGCCCGCCATAATCTCACTGTTCCTAGATGGAAGGACAATCGCCCGGCAAAGGTAAAAAATTGCACAAATTTACTAATTTGACGACTGGAATATATAAAGTGATACTTGTAGAATATGCTGATGTATTTTGTTTGGCGGTAAACCATTTATTTCTCGATTCACCCAAAGTGCGTTTCACACCTTGATGAGGATTTATATAAAGCATACGGTTTTATATAGAGACCCCATATTTCGACACTTCACCCTAATACCCCCAAAACTCTTGTTTTGCGGGCCTGTGGTATCAAATAAACTATCGGTGACCGTACAGTCTTAGTTCCCGAGAAGATATAGGTCTATTTGACTAATTGTTGATAGGCTTCTGTTTCATGACCATATGGAATGTGCGATGTAAGTTTGGTGCTCCTATATACTCTTTCATAAGAAATGTACGCACGTGATGACAATACTTCAATGGCACATGCGAGTCTGGTGTATGTTCAGTAAGCCTATGCATTGCCATACTTCCGTCATGGTGGTGGAAATACGATTGGTGAGAAAAGGAATAACTTTGATCCAGTGAATCCCCAAAAATCTGTCAATATCACTGTACAAAATACTTTTTCTCTATGAACACATGCATGTGTTTTGAAAATTTGGTGCTTCCAGGCAAAGTCCGACATTTAATATTCAGACATCGTCCACAAAAGTATTGCCGCGCCAATAAACGAAATAGACCTTTCTCGTACAGTAGTTCACATAATATTTTTGCTGCATTAAACGTAGCAAGCATTCCTTTACTTGTGTATATGTGATGTAATTTGGTGCACCTGGGCGTAGTCATTCTTTAGATATCAGACGGTGGTAACAATAACACAGAGATGAACGGACGAACATACCTACATGATGACAATACCCCAAAGAGAAGTTTGCCAGTAGGACCACATATGTGCATTCTATAAGTTCAGTAGGCCTAGGATTTCTCCTCGAAATATCTTCTTTCAGTGAAATTGTAAGTTGACAATGGTTACTAAGTTAACAAATTCCTGAATGTATTTGTGGTGACGTTTCGAGGTCGATTCAACGCCATTGTCGAACCGATGAAATATGTGTGTAACAAACTGGTGACAAATGGACCATCTGTGCAGGTACCCCGAAAAAAAGCCAAAAAAATTGTTAAGATTACGTTGCGACATTCTTTTAAAGAAGCATCCTCACGATAAATGACCCACTGGGATTGCGACATATCTACACTAATTCATTCCTTTGACATTGCTGCTAAGCCATTCTCGGTTCTCCAGAGGCACTCATCCACGATGCCTCTGGCTGATGTACCGCTCCGAGTTTTTATTTGGTAGATCATTCATGAATATACGCCACGCCTCTCGTACCTCGTGATAATTAATACGACCAATCAAAGGCCATTATCTTACTACGCTATGATGCAATTATCGGAGGCCGCACAGAGCGCTTGCATGTTCGTGCCAAATAAAGAATTCAAATTTTAGTCACGTGCGACAGACATCCTAAACGGAAAATGGTGATTGGCCATCGCGATATAAATGGGACCTATGCAACGGTTAGACCCGGAGAGGAAAGCCGTTGCTGCTTAGCATTTGTGGAATAAAACGTTCACAATGGACAAGTCTATCTTCACACGAATGTTCTCAATTTGATCCCATAGAGACTGCTTATTATATTCGATCGCGGAAAATATTTCCCCTAACAGTGTCTTGCCCCGTTGACATTTCGTCTCTTGCTAGTTTCAAATTTTGGCACAAACTGTGAAGTATCAGAGGGACCGTTGTTTGTT
>JAVTVY010027684.1:0-10158 GCA_036873755.1 Hanleya hanleyi
AAATTTCACCAGATATCGTTTCATTTCTTGGGATAAATAACATATCCAAGCGACAGTATTTGAGTTCTTTGAGGAACTATTCACAGTATTTAGCCTCAGTTGGCATAAAGATGGTTTTATTCTGCTTTAAGTCTGAAAATGCATTTCGAAAAATTAGAAGAAATAGGAATTCAAAACTACCTGTATGATAGTTAATAAGAACAAAACATGTAACTCCGCCACTGAACTATCACTGAAACCAAGATAACATGTGCTAGAGAAGTGGTTAAATGTAAAAGCAAGGGAGGTAATTATATACAATATCAAAGTAGAACAAGGGAGATAATTAATACATAAGTGAAAGAATTATTAAGGGGGGAGGGGAGTGAACAGGTATGTTGGAATATGATTAAACTAAAATCTCTAATCAGGAAACTTCTAAATTTTGTCTCTATGCACTATCATTTCCCTGTATTGTTCGATAAATTTATGTATTATTTCCAAAAATAAATTAACAACTAATGTAATGAAAGCATGTACATTGTACATTCAGCCAACACCCAAGGATGTTTTGGTTATTTTCTCACCAGGAATTCATCATAACTCAAAATGTCCAATACAAGCAGATAAATATATAAAACCCATCTGACAAATTGACTTTTATTCATGTACAACCCATTGGATTAATATCTTACATGTACAAAAATGTTGAACATGTCAGGTATATATGTTAACTAGATCATATTTTTCCAAATTCTGGAGAAAAGAAATCTAGAGTCCTAGAGAAAGAATTAAAACAGTTAGTATAAAGTAATGATGGGTATTTGTGCTGTTGGGGATTTTTTAAATCTAACCTCAGTCTCAGTGACCTACCTCGTTCTGTTAGCCACTGCCCCACCAGTGCAGAATAATAAAATCTGAAACCTGTAACATTGCATGCATAAAGCCTTCAGAACAAATAGCAGTTTACAAAGTTCCCACCAAACACCGATTAATGTGGCAGGGTTTGTCACATCAACAAACAACTTCCATGTATTCCAATACTGCCGCACTACTTTACAGTTATTTTGCTATGTTAGCTACAGAAACAGTAATTTTCAAATAAGCAGATATCTGATAGCCTTGTTGTTTGGGGCCTTGCAGTGGATATTCACAAGGGAGGTAACTGAGGTCCAGCACCAGTCCCTGTTCATATTACATGTATTAAGTGCATGTGTTAACAACAAGCAGTGAAACTGTAGCAAACATTATAGTTTGAAAATACATGTAGCTGTGCATATATATAGAAAGATCTAAATGCGAATGTACAAAATCTATACCATGTACACAGATTTCCCAATGATATAAATGTATAGGCACTAATTATACAACATGCAGATCTCTGCAAATACAAACTCTGGTGTAATACTTGTGCACAAAAAAAATATATTTATAACATTTGTGTGGACATGAAGAACACCTATAATATTGGAGAAAAGAGAATGGAAGAGCTCATGTGTGTTTTATATACTACTACACATGTAGGTTCTGGTCTCCATGGATCAAACTATCTCACAACATTCACTATTAAACCCCATTAAATGGCCAGGATCATTAACAGTATTCCATTAAATTCCATATGGCATTAAATATCCAATGCGCATTAATAGTTAATGGCCAGTAAACTCACTGAATTAATGCTTTTCAAATGATTAACTGAACGCTAAAAGTCATTAATGGAACTTTATCGGATTTTCATCAATGGCTATTTAATGGTGGTTCTGCAGGAATGTCTTTCGTTTGTTTCAGGCCTGTCATGTGCACATTTAAAGCTTCTACCAAATGGTCCCGCACCCCATACTTTTTTATCTTAAATTGTTGTTATAGGTAAAATCTTGACATTTAATAGCGGTTACTGTTTTTGGAGATGAGTCATGACCGAAGTTAAAATAAAATAAACTCAAATCTCTCCATTACCAGGCCTTTTTGAAAATGCGAAGACGTGGTGATCCATGACATCGGAGTCTGATTATGATCGTTCGTAACGAGCAATTGTAGCGAATGCTGAAGGGGACATTACCATTGTGATGCTAACAACGTCACAAAGCTAAAACATAAATCATTTATTGACGTCAAATGATGTCGTCAAACCCAATTGTTGTGCAACGTTCGTCACAATAGGTCATCCGATACAGGAAGGCAGTCAACATTATACGACGTGATCGTAATCCAACTATGACATCACAGCTTCTCTGTATCTTTTCATGCGAAAGTGTGCAGCGGGTATTTTGGTAGAATCTTGTTCCATATTAGCTGCATAAGTATTAAATTAGTCCCTGTGGAAGCTCAAGAATTTTAGGTAGATATATTTGTCTGCAAACCAGTTGAGATATACAATTTTACCTACAAGCATTAAGTGAGAGCTACTGTATTGTAAAGGTGCAAGTCGTCCATCATTCCAAAGTACAGGTAGCTATATTCTAGGATTAAAGCATCATTCTAGCTATTCTAGGGTTAGAAAATAAGCCAGTCTTTACAGTGAATCAGAAAGGCCACCACAGCTACAAATTACATTTAAATCCAGTGATTGAATCAAGCACTTACCACTGCGCTAGAAGCCTGCTACCGCTTATTGTACGCAAACTGAAATCATCATTTGAAGCTCAGCGTATACATGTATTAAAGAAGCTTTGGTTAACATAGTTATTTGTACAAGTATGATCCTAAAGCAGCTATTTGTTTCCTTGCTATTCCTTTTCGTGTTCACCTGCTGCTTCCGATAAAGACATTTTCGCCTTGGGCATGAAAGCCACATGATGGAGGAGCATGAGGAATTTTCATGGGATCCGGACAAAAGCCACAGGGGACAAAAGTTCCATGGACAAAAGCCCCATGGACAAAGTCCCAACAGACAAAAGCTCCAATGGACAAAAGCTCCAAACCATTATTAAGGTATTAGTGAAGCGAGTGTTGGTGGTGGTGTTGTTAAGAAAGCCCCATATCATTAATTGATTATTAATAACAAATACGTGAAAGGGATTTTACAATAAATATAAAGTTCATTACATTTGTATACTTTTATTATGTAAGTTTATACTCTGAAGTAGTCCAGCTTGACCAGTGAAAGAACTTTTATTATATTCTGAAATAGTGAGTGAGTGAATATGATTTACGTTTTATATTTAGAGTCGCTTTCAACGATATTTCAGTCCCATCACAACATTTGGTTCCTATTCAATTTCCCTCCCGGAAGCCACACAGGTAGGACCCTATTCCTTTTAACACCCGGGACCTCTCAGGTGGGGTCCTATTCCTTTTCGCACCCGGAATCCCCACGGGTGCCCCAGTTAGTCGCCTCTTATGACAAGCTCTCTGAGGAGCTGAGACCTATTCTTACCATGACCTGGAGTGTGCAACATTGCGGTCAAAGTATGTGAAACATCTCCAAGTTGAACAGTGCATTATGTACTTTTGTGCTATATTGCAAATATACAATGTACATGTACATGGAATACAAGTATTATTATTTCTGTATTATTTAACATGAAGATAAAATTGGGAAATTGTTCGAAATTGTCAATTTTTTTGTTAAAAATTAATCACCTTTACCAATATTTGTGTGGTAACCTTGCTTTGGTTGTATTTTACAGTCCTGAGCTTCTTGCATATTGTGTATAATTTAGATAGGTCGAAAGTGATACAGTTTGATGGTTAGTTTCTCCTTAATTATTGCGTTTCATGCTGGCACTCCCAAATAACATTTACATGGGTCCATGAACTAATTGTGTTGCACATTCACCTTAAATAACCGTTTGAGTTATTGTCCACTTGGGTTTTGTTCGCCAGTGCTTTTGTCCAAGGGTTTATGCTCCATGGGGCTTGCCTCAAATGATAAGTCAGGAAGCCTGGGAGGAAAGTGATTCTCTCACACAATCACCTATTGGCTAATACTGGTAGTCGACTACCTCAATAGATTTTTATAGAACCCCCACTATCTCAGGGGGTAGGCTGTCAATTCAAATTTTCTCTTTTATTTTTATTGACTTGTGGCAGGAGCAAATCAACTTGGAGTTTGAATATTAGATTAGAATAGATAAACACCAATGGCACTCACCAAACCACCTACACCACCACCAGACTCTCACACAGTCTCTACACACGAAGGAAGAGATGCACAGTCAGCATGCACAGGATCATGGGTGAGACTATTTATGTAGATTTCATAGGCTGAGTATTTGAATTCCAGCATCAGCTCATTTCCCATGATGCATCACTTTATTATTTTTTTTCGAATCTGCGCCTGCGACAACATGACACATTCAATTTTACTGTGTCTTCGTCACATCATGTGTTATAAGCAGACAGCTGGTGGCATTTATGCATTCTAGCTAGTCTAATCTCAGGTTACAGACTTCTAGTTGATTTGCTTCTGAATGCGGGGAAAACTGGTAGAGTTGACTCCCCTGTATATCCATACAGTCAACAGGTTACGGTCAGCATTCGTTTCACTGCCGATATGGACTGAATTCAAATTCAAATTGTACTGGCTGGTACCAACAGCCTGATTGGTTATCACAGCTCAGGTCACCTTTCATTGGGCCATGATCATTCCTTCTCCAGGTATGTGGGTGTTTATTCAGACCCAAAACATTCTGAAATGCAGAGAATGAGTTCAGATCCAGACAGAACTTTGAACCAAGGTGTCGGTCGTAACCTGCCTTCCATATCTACTGTATGGATATAAAGGGGATGTAACCAGTCTAGAAAACTGGAAGGCCATACAGCCAATGAGAGAGTTAGTTATAGTGAACGCTACTTTCACCTTCATCTTCACAGGTAAGCACAATTGAGTTGACAACAATTTGTAAGACTACTTTTGATTGGCTAACATTAATTCGATATTTGAAGTACAATGTACCACTTAGGAGCTTATATGAGGCCAATATCCCTGATTGAAGCAACAGGAGAACTACTAAGATGGGTGAGGAAGAATACGCAGCTGGTTGTAATGAACTAAACTGTCAGTTCTGGTATTCTTGTGGACCTGGATAGGATGACGACATATTGAATTCTAAAGCTCATCTCATATTCCCCCCAACCACTTACAACATAATGACATACATGTTGTCCAACACCTGAAAATTAAGTATATTTCAGCTTCGGGCAAGGCAGAGCTGAGGTCATGCCCATATAAAACCACTGATAGGTTTGTATCTCCACCCTTCACCATAATACTGCATGTCTCAGCCATTATCTCGAGACAAGTTAGATTGCATGTGAGCAAGCACAGAATATATAACATCACAATAATATACACGATATGTCATTGTAACTGTGTAGTCATTAAATTCATGAAATCCAACACCATTTATTGGATTTTTATGCGCAGGTGGATGAAAAAGTTTGTCAAAGTTCATTATACCTAAACCGACCCAACCCCAATAAAACCAAGAAAATTAAATTCTGCAATCTGAGATTCCAAACAGGATCAATAAGGCAGAAAAAATTAATCTCGAACTTCACAGGCATTTTTTTTTTTATCTTTTTTTTTCTTTCACACCGATCAATATATCCATATTTTCTAGCTAACCGATGCAGTAGTTTAATACAATTTGCATGAAAAACAATGTTCTTTGAGTTACATGCAGTTGAAGACTCCTTATTATTTCTTAAGGAGATAAATCTATGCTACAGGTACATAGACTGTATTGTATACAAAGACTTACATTGGCAGTTTAATGTTGAGCTTGGTCAGGAGGTCCGAGTCCTGCGAAATTGCCCCACCTTCTTCGTCGTATGACTCATAGGATGTTCCTGTCTCATCTACCATGATATAAATATTGAGAAATCTGAATGAAGAGTAATTACTAGACAGTCTGTGAGTTAGAAGTTTATTGTGCTCAGTTCGACCAGAGGAATGCAACAATAAACAAGTTCAGAGAAATGATCCACAATGCTGACTGTAAAGAGCCACTGTAGACAGTAGTGTAATTATCACGATATCCCACAGTCTGCTTTCTCTAAGTCTTGATCCTCACTTAAGGGTCATTTATTGTGTGATGTTGTTGTTGTAACTATTATTGTCACCCTCAAAAATACCCGAAGATCTTGAAATTAACAAATCACAGCAACCTGAAAGATTCACACACATATTATTTAAGTTATTCTGATGCAATTCTAATTCAAATCTGGTGAATATATACATAAAAAAAACCCATTTTGGAACAGTTTCTTTCTTTGTCAATTTTTGGTACACAAGATGTCACTTTTGACCAAAAATTTCTTCAAAAGGTTTTTACAGCGAGAAATAATGATCCCACCTGGTCATCTATTTGAAATAATTTCCAAGATATCAAGTTCCGTAAAATAATTATGGATTATATCAGCTGGGCATATCTCATGGAGACCATAGTTAATGAGGGATAACTCTTTATCAAAACCGCATATTTTAAAAATGGTGGCAAACAGGGCATTATTGGTAGTCCTTAAATGTTAATGAAGTGAAATTATCAAGAAATTATTTATCAAATGTGAACCAAAATTGACAGAAATGTTCAATAATATTCTAAAATGTTTTTTTACCACATATATTCACCAGATGTTGTGTATGTGTAAATTTTTAGGTTGCTGTGATCTGTTAATTTCAAAATATTCAGATTTCAGTTTGGGTAACATAATTCCTCTACTACAACAACAACAATCCACAATAAATGATTCTTAACTGAGAAACCCCAAATTCAAATCTGAATGGCATTACAGAAAGGAAACCTTCCTAATAGTGCCACAGTGTAAGCGGGTGGAAAATACAAGATGGTTTTACAATATGAGTAGATGATGCTGAACAATTCCAGTCATATGAGACAAAGTTTAATGTTCTGTCCTTTTCTCACAAGTACAACACAATTTTTTTTCTGAAATGTAGGTTAGTGATGTCAAGAATTTGCTTTGACAAGCAACACGAGCAATATGACAAGCCAAGGGATCATTAGGGGTAAATGAGTCAAAACACAATGGAAGCAGAGGTGCGATTAAATATACAACTGGATATTTACATTAAATACAACATGTCTTCCTGTATGATAACATATTTCCCTCACAAAAATCCACAAAAAAATTATTGGACAATCAGAAAAGTAGGTGGTTACCATCCCTGTTTATTAAGAGATTATGCACTGTTGAGGGGTTGATGGAAACTGACTTCCAATGAACAACACTGAATATAAGGGATAACTGGATAACTTTTACTGGATAACTTACAAAACTTACAAATAACTGACCAACTATGAGAAGAACAAGTAGGTTTCCTAGAAAATACACTACTAACTAACCCATGTACTCCACCAAACTATCATTACAGTAAACATAATATGTGCATTACATGTATCATGATCTGAGTAAGGAGCTTTCTGTTAAATGTTATGAGCAACATGTGAAACACCATGGAAAACGTTTGGCAATGTATGGAACACCATGGACAGCATATGGGACAAGCTCATATGGAACAGCATGGGCAACATATGGAGCACCATGGGCAACAATGGAACACCATGGGCAACATATGGAACACCATAGCCAACAAACGGAACACCATGGACAACATATGGAACACCAAGGACAACATATGGAACACCATGGGTAACATATGGAACACCATGGGCAACATATGGAACACCACTGACAACATATGGAATACCATGGGCAACATATGGAACACCATGGGCAACATATGGAACACCATGGACAATGTATGGAACACCATGGGCAACATATGGAACACCACAGACAACATATGGAACACCACGGGCGACATATGGAACACCATGGACAACATATGGAACTTGATGGGCAACATATGGAATATCATGGACAAAATATGGAATACCATGGATAACATATGGAACACCATGGGTGACATATGGAACATCATGGACAACATATGGAACACGATGGGCAACATAAGGAACACCATGGACAACATATGGAACACCATGGGTGACATATGAAACACCATGGACAACATATGGAACATGATGGGCAACATATGGAACACCATGGACAACATATGAAACACCATGGGTGACATATGGAACACCATGGACAACATATGGAACATGATGGGCAACATATGGAACACCATGGACAACATATGGAACACCATGGACAACATATGGAACATCCTGAGCATTTGGAACATACAGACAAGTGACATGAACAACATATGGTCTGGACAACATGTGGAAAACCAACAAAAACATATGGAATACCACGGACAACCTCTGGAACACCATGGACAATACATAGAATTACATAGACAACATATGTAACACCATGGACAAAAGATGGAACAGCATGGACAATACATGGAACACCATGAACAAGAGATGGAACAACATGAACAACATATAGAACACCATGAGCAATAGACAGAATGCCATGACCAGACCATATGCCCACACATTGCTGTAAACTGGGGTATGGAAAGATAATCTTGTAAGGTCCTGTCATATCAGTGATGAAATCGGGAGAAAATATGCCAGGGTTGTTAACTAGGGATAGGTCTAGTAGCAATGAAATTGATGTAGGGAGAAATAAAGATCGAACAGAATAAAAGCATCAACAAACCCGGTGTTAGCCTTGATAAAAGTACTTACTTGGAATAATACAAGTTTCTGGGATTGTAGAAAAAAAGAGAGAAATAAATGGGTCAATGAAAGCAAAGCTTGTGCAATAAACAGAAAAAACAATATGCTTATACATGATATACATAAACATGTACCTGAGATACATGTACTTGTAAGGCATGACATTATTTTATTGACCAAAACTGTCATTAAACAAGTCAAATGCACCAGACATGTGATAATGCTTCATATAGATACATGTACATGTAGTTAAATGTAACAAGCTGAGTAGCTAGCAGGTCCTCCGCCAAGTAGCCTGTTTGAGAGCATGCAGCATATACGCTTCCAATATCTCCTTAAATATAACTTGGAAAGTGGATATGTGTATGTGGAAAGAGATGTTTATCTGGAATTGTTGAGACAATTTGAGGAGGTTTGGGAAGCAGTAATGGGTAGTGTAACACTGGAATGTAAGTCTGTAGTTGCATATGGATTTGTGGATGGTGAGGTTTATAAATCGATGGGTGGAATAGATCAAGATATCGCGTTCACAACACAGATGGGTACAATATGGGTGAGTGAAATCCAAGATGGTCAATGGCAGCCATCTTGGATTACATACTACCTCAATGAAAATCAATACCAATGGCTATCTAACTGATGTGAAGCACCCTCTCGAGTTTGAAGCCGATTGGTCAAATATGTCTCGAGATATCATGTTCACAAGATCCGAGACGGATGGAATCTAATATGGTCAATGGCAGCCATCTTGGATTACGAACCTCAGTGAAAATCAATACCAATGGCCATCTACTTGATGTGAACCACATTCTCAAGTTTGAAGTCGATTGGTCGAACTGTTCTCGAGATATCGCGTTCACAAGATTTGTGATGGACAGAATCCAATATGGTCAATGGCAGCCATCTTGGATTACGTACCTCGGTGAAAACCAATACCAATGGCTATCTAACTGAAGTGCAAAACCTTCCCAAGTTTGAAGTCGATTGGTTAATTTGTTCTTGAGATATCGCGTTTACAAGATGTGGAACGGAGTAAATCCAATATGGTCCATGGCGGCCATCTTGGATTAGGTACCTCAGTGAAAATCAATACCAATGGCCGTCTAACTGATGCGAAGCACATTCTCAAGTTTGAAGTCGATTGGTCAAACTGTTCTCGAGATTTCGCGTTCACAAGATGTGGGATGGACAAAATCCGATATGGTCAATGGCAGCCATCTTGGATTACGTACCTCAGTGAAAATCAATATCAATGGCCGTCTGACTGATGTGAAGAACCTTCCCAAGCTTGAAGTTGATTGGTGGAATTATTCTTGAGATATCGCGTTCACAAGATGTGGGACGAACAGAATCCAATATGGTCGATGGCGGCCATCTTGGATTACGTACCTCAGTGAAAATCAATAACAATGGCCGTCTAACTGATGTGAAGCACCTTCTCAAGTTTGAAGTCGATTGGTCGAATTGTTCTTGAGATATCGCGTTCACAAGATGTGGGACGGACAGAATCCAATATGGTCGATGGCGGCCATCTTGGATTACGTACCCCAGTGAAAAT
>JAVTVY010027685.1:0-10155 GCA_036873755.1 Hanleya hanleyi
GGGGGGGCGGAAAGTGCCCCCCCCCTATATATTTTCGCTATCACTAAGGCTAGAGGGCTGAAACTTACCACACTATATCTTTGGGTCAAGCTCTACCAGAAAATGTAAAAAAAATCCTAAATGGCCGCCATGATGATGTCACTGTGACGCCATTTTCAAAAAGAGCATTTTTGGACGATTTTTCGGTCAAAATCGTCGAATTTTTTTGTTTTTGCTTTTTCTTCGCAAAAACTGCATGATAAATTAGTAAATAATAATCTGATATGAAATAAAATAAGTTTTATCCACTTTTCCGTAGAGAAAAGCAAAATTTTGAAGAAATATGACGAAAGCATAACTTTTTCTGGTACCTCATATGGCCGCCATTTTGAATTTACCCATGATCCTCTGCTCGCGG
Source organism: Hanleya hanleyi (assembly GCA_036873755.1). Lineage (NCBI taxonomy): Eukaryota > Metazoa > Mollusca > Polyplacophora > Lepidopleurida > Hanleyidae > Hanleya > Hanleya hanleyi. The sequence goes on from JAVTVY010027685.1 coordinate 398, forward strand.
GGTTATGCAAATAGGCTCAAAATGACCCCAATACGATACCCTATAACGTCAAGAATGTTTCAGCTCTCCATTGTTTGTCGTTTCGGAGATATCGCTGAAAGTTTGGCAGGAGGGCATTTTTGCCCCCCCCCTCCCCCTCCCCCAGGCCTGGTAGGGTTAATGGGGGAAGGGAGGGAGGGGGAACAAATCAGGGGGTGTTTTTTGGTGATGCTAAGACATATGTTTCAGAAAAATGCATAGAATCGCGTTGAATCGACATGCTGAATTTTTGCGTAATTTTTTTATAAATGTGGCGAAAACATCACTTTTCTGGTACCCGCACATGGCCGCCATTTTGAATTTACCCATGATCCTTTGCTCGGGGGTCATGCAAATAGGCTCAAAATGACCCCAATATGATAATCGAAAAAGTCACGGAGTTTCAGCTCTCGATTTTTTGTCGTTCCGGAGATACAAGCAAAAAACCAACAGGGGGGAGGGCCCCCCAGGCCAGGTAGGGTTAAGACAGCACCAATTCCAAATGTGTATGAAATAAAATAAAGAACGCACCAGATAGTTTTCTGCAAGAGAGAAGCGGTCAACAGTTTTCGATAAAATCCTAATCACTGATCATCGTTCTGCATCCAAATGAATTTAAAAGCCGTTTCCAGTGTGGGTATCCGTCACGCTTTGAATGTGTTGTTCATTTGAACACCACGATATTCAAACGGTCCCTGCCCTCGAGTTAAGCGGAACTAGACGCAAGTTACGAAACGTCGCCCCAGAGATCTTGCACGCTACGAGCGTAGTTTCCCGTCAGTGTACGCTATTAATCACCGAATTTGAGAAACTTGAGAGAAAGCCCTGCTGATTCCTGTTGAGGTATAGGTCCAGATGTGATGTTCCATCTGTTCTATCAGTGGTTTCCTTCAATTCCAGTGAAGGTAGGGATGGTGGTGATTATGCTTCATGGCGTGGCTAATATAGGGATTATCCAGTGCTAGGAGATTTATATTGCGTTTGGTGAACGATAAGATACGGACTTTGGAATGGTTATATTTTGACAGTTTCTGCTTTCAAGCGTATTTATACCAGAACAGATAAAGATCTGCCAAAAGTGATGCACAAATTGTACCCATTGGGATACGATGTTGGTATATGGTATTGCCGAATTTCACATCGATAATGTTAATGATATAAGCGTCTAGTCCGTCATTCAATATTAAGCGGTCGTACATTAAGGAATTTCCGCGTCCATAGTCCAAACACATATTCCATATGACAGCATTAGCACCAAATTCAAAACAGAACAACAATCATAGTAAACATCAATAGAGGTTAGTTCGTTTGAACCCCTTGAATTGAATTGAATTGCTTAAATTGAGAAATTCTATAAACGAAGAAAAAAACATCACAAAAATGATATTCTTTACGGGAGCAGTAGAACTGAAGAAAGCCTTATGGCTTTTGATGTTAACATACCGTTGACGATTTTTACCCCTCAGCCCGATTGGGCTCACGGGTATTGTTGTCGCCCCGTCTGTCCGTCCGTCTGTCCATCTGTCCGTCTGTCCATCCTCTTTCCCCGGGATTCCATATCTTGAGAACTACTAAACGTAGGCCGGCGAAACTTCTGTCCAATATAGAATGTAATCAGTAGATGTGCCTTTGTATGTTCATTGGTCAGGTCCTCGTCTGTCTGTGCGTTCGTCCACTTTTCTGTCCAGCAGTATCATGGTTTAATTCCAATATGATCTATTATGGGCCTCCTTTTGGTAAATTTCTGAAATCTAATGGTGATCAAATAATTTACATAATAATTTCCCTGTATTCAGAAACGTTTTCTTCCCATTCTACTTTCAAAATATTGATGGAATGTTCCAAGCATTTTTCTTGATCTACATCAATCTACATATTATATGCACCATTGTTTTCTACTTGCAAGATAGTGGACAAGGGAGATAATCACATAGAGGAATCTGCTGGAAAGTGTAGTAAAAGTTTAAGTCTACAGTTTAGATCTTCACAACATTTTCTGCTCGTGAAATACCATTTACCAATTGCTCGGTTGGCTTTAATAATGCTTCTGTTGTAATTTTTTTAATTTCCATGCCTTGGGAACACTTAAACACTTATAAATAGTAGTTTGGTACCCATTTGTGAGCTACAGATCTATGTTTATAGTACACAGAGGCTTTTTTATTTAATTGAAAATATTTAGCGTCGTATTTCAGATCCGTAATGCCTCCTAAAACTTAGCATGTGAAGACTTTGCGATAATCACGCAAAGTTACATCGGGTTTTGGAGGTCTGACATTTTGGAATCGAATAAAACTTGACTGAAATGTTGCATATTGATTCCCGTTGCTTCGATCACTTTTATTACAAATTCTCAAAAATTTATCTTTTTCATTAAATGCATGAATAGCCTGGGGTATATGTTTGTCGGCATGCACTATATACGCATGATAATCAGTCCTGTACTCAACGGGAATGATTAACGCAACTCAGTGAGATTGTGTTTTCGTTCCAGACTCACTTGCGTGCTATGATTTTTGCGCTGTGAATGTAATAGAATAGTTCCCTTCAAAATTTGGAGAGAGATTCCAGGTGGTTCATGTCGGAGCATCTTGTACGATACTGCTTTATACGTTTATTCCGAATTTCAGCGATGGTTTTAAACAGGTATATCGAGCTGATTTTCGCAACATATCAACGACTTCATCCAACAGCCCAGGGATAAGGAGATCTGTATCACTGATACCTCGACAGGAGAAGCATATATCACTTCACACCTAGAATGAGTGGGGAAAATCGAACATTGTTCGATTGATGACCGACTAAATTTTTGGCTAATTTCGTCTTTATTGGAGAATTCACATCGATTTCTGCCAGCGGATATGGTACACTGTCCTGTCGTTCAGCCATTTTACCCAACAATTACAAGGTATTCCTCAAAATTCGTCTTTAGACTGCGGCACACTCAACAAGATTGCAGCATTCAACATTTTCTAATGCTGTCTGTGTATAATCTGGGGGAAAATATAAGTTCAATGAGGCACACGTAACGTATAACATATCTAAATAACGTAGCCCATAGAGACATGAGCGCTCTCGTTGAATTTACATGTGTTCAGTCCCAGACCAGTGACGCGTTGAATGACAATGATGATAGTTTTACCTACTTTTGAAAGCAAGCAGTAGACCAATGATCCGTGATAGTTTTGGATACAAGCGTCGTCTGTCATTCAATATTCAGCCGTCGTCCATTAAAGGATTTTCGCGTCCATAATCAAGATATCTAATTCATATAATAACATTAGCACCAAATTAAAATGATAAAACATAGTATAAATAAAACAATCTAACTTCCTTCTGGATAACACAGAAAGATCTCTAATGCATAGTTATCGCCTTTCAAAGACTGATACCGTACATTTTCGAGTCTTTACAAAGCGTTATTCAAAAATAACAAATAACATAGTCTACAGAGATACGTAGCTAACATTGTATTTACAGGTGTTTATTTACAAACTATGTATGCGTAAATGGCATAAATATAGTTTAACCTACCTCCGAACTAATATACTGTATAAATGTTCTCTGATCGGTCATAAAGACACCTAGAAAGGTCTTGTATTTATCTCGGCTCAAACTATAGCTGGTTTCGCAGTTCCAATGCTATGCAGTTAAAACTGTGCATTATTGACATACAAAGAAGGCCTGGGAAATGATACTATCCGTTATGGAGATATTCTGACTGCCCCAACCTGTACTTTTCATTACACACATGTTAAATCACATTGTGCACATGCACCAATTCAAAGAATCTCAAATACCACTCAAAGCAGATATGGAATTACAGATCGAGTGGTATCCGGCTTTAATGGACCCTAGCTCTTAGTTGCAAGGTCTACCTTTACGTCGGAACTTGAGGCCAGTCAAATCGGTAAAATAAAATTTTCAGATATATTTAAATATATAATATGTATGTATATATATGTCCCATAACGGAAAAAAACAACTTTCTCCACACACAGATAAGACTTCATATATATGTCAGTAGTAGGGTGTAAGCATCTGGAGTATTTAGCGCCTCACTGCGCATGCGCGGAGTGAATAATTGGGTTGGCATAGGGGGGGTTCGCATGTCGTGAGTCAATGTAAATGAGGAGTATTTATGGAAATGAGGGGTGATTGTATGTGTGCGCATGCGTGAGTGTATGCGCATGCGTGAGTGTATGCGCATGCGTGAGTGTATGTAAATGAGGAGTAGAATATGCAAATGAGGTGATTGATGCGCATGCGTGAGTGTATGCGCATGCGTGAGTGTATGCGCATGCGTGAGTCTGTAAATGAGGAGTACAATATGCAAAATGAGGTGATTGATGCGCATGCGTGAGTGTATGCGCATGCGTGAGTCTATGCAAATGAGGTTATTGGGTTCATTGGTGTTGATTCAAGATGGCGGCTAGTTTTTCTAGGTTAGGGGTGGTCGGTTTCAAGATGGCGGCTTGTTAGGGTTCATTGGTGTTGATTCAAGATGGCGGTTAGTTTTTCTAGGTTAGGGGTGGTCGGTTTCAAGATGGCGGCTAGTTTTTGTATGTTAGGGGTGGTCGTATTCAAGATGACGGCTTGTTTGTGTGTGTGTGATGGGTTTTTCCCCCCTCTTCATTTGCATATGTTCAAGATGGCGGCTTGTTTTTCTAGGTTAGGGTGGTCATATTCAAGATGGCGGCTTGTTTGTGTGTGTGATGGGTTTTCCCGAGTAGAATATGCAAATGAGGTGATTGATGCGCATGCGTGAGTGTATGCGCATGCGTGAGTCTATGCAAATGAGGGGTGATTGTATGTGTGCGCATGCGTGAGTGTATGCGCATGCGTGAGTCTATGCAAACGGGTGGTCGGTGTCCGTTTCCCCATCCCCGAGCTTTTCCCGATCCCCTCTCATTTGCATATGTCGTTTTTCAAGATGGCGGCTTGTTTTTCTAGGTTAGGGGTGGTCGTTTTCAAGATGGCGGGTTGTTTTTCTAGGGTGAGGGTGGTCGTGTTCAAGATGGCGGCCTGTTCTCGGTTGAAAATATGCAAATGAGATGAAATTGGCTATAAAAGGAGTTCATTTTTAGGGTAAGGGGTGTATTCAATCTGACTTACCTGACCTGCCTCCTAGCCAGCCAGTCAACCAGCCTGCCAGCCAGCCAGCCAGCCAGACAGCCACGCAGTCAGCACAGTCATCCATTCACTAGACTATTACTCCGTAATAGTTTTTCACCAGCCCATAGTCATGACGTCGTCAACATTATTTTTAGTGAGGCTTGCCAAGTACCGTACTCGTTTGATTGATGAGATGGAGCATGTGGATCAATTATGTGATATCCTTATGGAAGAGGAAAACCTACTTCTGGAACAGTCTGTCGAAGAAATCATGGCGGAGAAAACTCCTTCAGCCCAAAACACAGCCCTCATCCATGAGGTACAGCAATTTACCTACTCTGGATTGTTAGCCTTCGTGATGGCGTTGAAGATAACGGGAAATACCGAACTAGCCGATCTATTTGAAGCCGACTACGACGACCACGAGGTTAAACAAGATGAAGATATCTTAGTGATGGACACTACCCCAGAGCGTACAGCCAGCAAACGTACGCACCCTACCCCAGAGAGTACACCTGCTAAACGTGCTGGCCGTGCCAAACGTCCCCGTCTAACACCGTTAGTAATACCAGTGATTCAGGCGTCAGTAGTACCCCAGCAAGTGCCTGTGAAACAACAACAACAACTTCCTATGTCTGTCCAGGAGATCAACAATTTGATCGAAGCGGCTCACCAGACAGCCCAGAAGGACATGTGGGAGCTTTCGCCCTATTTAACTGTCAGTGTGAAAGACGAGGAAGTGCATTTTAATGCAGCGGGTTATCACGATAGACCTGGTAAGCATATTACCCTGAACTCGGACACCTGGCAAAAACTGCAGGCCCTTGATTACGCCATCGAAGTCATTATTCGCGACCAGGGAAGTGACGAAACGAAATTACATGTGTGTGACGACATTTATGTCAGTTGTGCTTATTTCAATGACCAGCTCTTGGTGCATATTCGAAAATGGCGAAAGAGATTAGATACTCAAGAGCTGGTGGCTTGTCCTCAAGGTGTCACATTGAAATTAACAGCGTGGCGGGAGTTGCAGAGTCTTACCAGTACAATTAGTCAAACTCTGGCCTACCAGGTGTCGAACTATATATATCAGAAGTACATTGACACAGTCCTGCAGCTCATCAGACCACACATGAACACTCTGGTAGCCTCATACGCGGGCCTGACTGAAGCATTACAGAAGGTGACCGAGACAGAAATTATTATGGCAGTGGTAGCGGCTTGTCCTGCTAAAATCCCCCGTGAAGAGGTTGTCACGTACATCTATACCCACCAAGGCCAGAAAGATGATGCTGAATTCAAACAAGTCTTGATGATGAACTATTGAGAACAAGGAAAACATGTATTCATCTGGAGAGAGATTGTATTACAAAAAAATTCAGAATTCACTGTTAATTGTATTAAAAATTCAGAATTCACTGTTAATTGTATTAAAATTCAATACTTACATATAATTGTATTAAATTCAATTATGAATACGTTCATTGTGTGTTAATAAAAAATAGTAATTAAAAAAATGCTTAGTGTTCATTTTTTTACCCCCTTTTAATAGTCAAATAGCTCCAAAACGCGTCTATTTCCATTCTTGCGCATGCGCAGAATGCTGATAGTTCAATCCACACCAGTCCATCAGATGGCCTTTCATTTCACCTTCACATTGATACCTCACTCGGCTCCATCGGGCCACTAGGGGCTTCCCTAACTCCAAAAAAGACTATTTTGCAGATCGAAATCAATACCTGGTGTATGAAGATTTTTTTATTTTGAAGGTAGTGGGTCGGGTGCGGTATCAAATTGAAGCTGACGTGAAATGCTTCACAATGATACCTCACTCGTCTCCATTGGACCACTAGGGGCGCCTATAACTCAAAAAGGATATTTTGAAGATGACGCATGCGCAGAATGCTGATAGTTCAACCCGCACCCAGTCTATCAGATGCTCCTTCACGTCACCTTCAATTTGACACCTCACTCGTCCCGATGGGTCCATTAGGTACGCCTCTAACTTCAAAAAGGCTATTTTTCAAGATTTGCTATTTTTTATATCATCTTCGCGCATGCGCATAATTACCCTAATTCAAGCCCACACCCAGTCTATCAGATGCTGCTTCACGTCACCTTCAATTTAATACCTCACTCGATCCGATTGCGCCATTAGGGACGCCTCTAATTCCAAAAAGGTTATTGGGGGGTAGGTAATGGGTAGTGGGTATGGGGTTTTCTTATTTTTGCCGCTAGGGGCGCCCTAGTGGTCCAATCGGATCGAGTGATGTACCATTGTGAAGCATTTCACGTCAGCTTCACTATGATACCTCACTCGGCCCTCTACCTCAAAATAAAATTTAAAACAACTTTTCCATCCAAAAGATGGGTTTTTTACCACTACTACTACATATTGTGTTTGTTTACGTTTTGAAAAAAATTTTTTTTTTTTTTTTGTGAAAAAAATTTTTTTGGGGAAAAAGATGCTGGGAGCTTGTGTTAAGTTTGCAGTGCTTTATGAAAGAAGTTTCTCTTTCGGAAAGATGGGTTGGCCCTGAAAAGGGCCGTTGATAGTGTCACACGAGACACTTTTTAGGCGCGGAATATTCGCTTCACGCCTCCTATATGTTTTCTACATATGGGACATCGTATCTTGAGATGCACCTCTCCGGCGTCAACGCATCGGCATAGGGCTCCTTCACACGTCAGTTGCACCCAGCAATCCTTGCACATACATAGATGTCCACAGGGTAGTAGGGCGTATAAACTGTCTTCATTTGTGCAGATGCTGCATTTTTTTATTTTTTCCTCAATAAGTCGTAGTTTCTTTTCTTTGACAATCATCTCTTCCATTCCGGACATTGTTGTTTCCATCCCCAACATGGCTCCTCGCATGTCGATAATTTGTTCGTTGAGGCGTGATATCTCGTCTGTATGGCGGCATCGATGGGGTCCTCTTGCTTCAGCCGAAGTGGGTATACTTTCAGTCTCTACAGGTGAGGTAGTTGTGGCAGGTGTAGTGTTTAACCAGTCGCTGTCTTGTTCCCTCCCATCACGGGTGTCGTCCTCGTTATCTTGTTCTTGTATCACATCATGGTGAAGTTGTTGGGCCAGTTCTTCTGTACTTCTTATTAACCTCCCTTCATCTTCCATAACTCTTTCGAAACTGGTTTCAATAGTCATTCCGTCATGTTCTTCTCGGCTATATAGCTCTGTATGTTCCTCTTCTCTAGTCCCAGTCCTTGGATCTCGAGAATGATGGGTGAACAAGGCACGTCGTCGTAAACTCATGATGTGTAGTTGTCAATAAATCTGAACATACTACACGTTATTTTTATAGTCGGCTGTGTGTGTGTGGTCGTATTCAAGATGGCGTCTTGTTTTTGTATGGTAGAGGTGGTCGTGTTCAAGATGGTGACCAATGCCACTTTCCCGATCCCCCTAGCATGTCACTTTCCCGATCCCCTATCCCTCATTTGCATATGGCGGTTTCAAGATGTTGGCTTGTTTTTGTAGGGTGGGGGTGGTCGGTTTCAAAATATGCAAATGAGGTCTTTGGGTTTTTGCCAAAAATGTTGCCAGTTTCCCGATCCCCTAGCATGCCACTTTCGCGATCCCCTATCCCTCATTTGAACGGTGTCAGTCAAGTGTAAGATAGACTGGTCCACTGAGCTGTGTGACCATGGCCCAAGCATTAAAAATACCTATTATTTTTCGATAAAACCCTTATAATTTTTCAGGGAACTATGATAAGACTGTAACCCAGTCTACACGTCATTTTTTAGCCAGGAAAATCAATTATTTTCCCATCTACCTGGGTTTTTCTCACTTCCGTACACGAATTTTATGGGTTTAAATCCCCAAAAAATTAATAAATATCTGCCTAGTTCTAACGTTATATTGTTCAATTTTTTTATACTATACACTCAATTGCCTCAGTTGAATTTGCAATAAAAATATATGGGACACGCACAGTGATTGTAAAATGACAAGCTGTTTAAACTTGGAAAAAGAAACACAAATATTTTGTCGTAAAAAAATATAGTCTACAGCTAAAATGCGTTCGCCGGGGTCCGCGTCTTTTACCCTATAAATAGCTGATAATTTTTTAATTATTCACACTTGATGACTCAGTCATGGAGACACCACCTTGGACTGAAATCATGGATTTCCATACAGCCGACCTGTTTCCCAATGATCCTGATGATGAGAATCAACTCCTCCCCGGTATCATCAATTTGGTAGACGATCAACCCTGGATAGATGAAATGATTAAGCAAATTATTCCACCAGCACCAGCCCGGAACAAGCCTGCAACTACGACAGACCCTCCAGAAACTAATTTATTCGACCTTGCAGCCCCTACCGATGTTAATCCAGCCGAAGAAACCCATATAGACAACATAGACAGTCTGCTAGCAACGCTGTTGAATCAACAATATGAACCGCTACAAGAGACTACACAAGAAAATGATGATGAAGACTCCAGAAAAACAGAAAAAGATTTGAAGAGGCTAAAACAAGCAGAAGATTTGAAAAAAGGGGAAGACGCAAGACAAGAAGATTTGAACAGGGAAGAAAACACAACCAGGCCAAAAAAACAGAGAAAAGCTACAACACCAAGCCGACGAACAGAGAAGAAA
>JAVTVY010027686.1:0-10688 GCA_036873755.1 Hanleya hanleyi
CAAATATCCAACAAGCCAGGAAACTGTGGCGTCAGGTCCGGCATTCAACAGAGACAGCAATGAAAATGATGAGGGATCCATAAACATTTGTTTGTTTGGAGTGTTTCGTTGTTAAAGAATAAGTACGTTTACATAAGAAAGCCTCTCTTATGTGAGTGAGTGAGTAGGATTTAACGTCGCTTTCAACATTGTTTTCAGTCATATCACGACGGTGCTCACATGTGCCAGAACACCGGAGCGTTCACAGTTCCTATTATCCGGGACAATGATCAGCCCAGCCAGTACAGCACTCGGGCACCCATCCCAGTATTGACCGAGCTCAACGTTGCTTAACTTAGATGATCTGACGAGAACCGGTGTGCCTAACCTTATATGTTAGTTCAACACTGAAAGCTGTTTTTCGAGCAGCAAAAATGCCAAGTCTTATATGTTAACCCTCAGAGTCAACAGTTACGACAAACAGCGTCGGTTGATTGGGAAATTGGGATTTCGTATGTTTTTTTTAACTTTTCCGTATACATTTTGGCATTCATTTTTTAATATATCTAAATATAACACCTTGAAGCAAAACGAATCTAAAGTTTTCAAAGTCACCCCATCTGCCGTTATATTACAGCGAGATATTATTTTGGTTCAAGATGTATCATTTTAGATATACTAAAAAATCCATGATAAAATATATACGAGAAGCCAAAAACAGACGAAAGCCCAATTTAAAACGTCTGTTGACGTTGTTTTACGTCACTTTTAACTGTGATAGTTTGTGTAAGACTTGAGTATTTTTTCTGCACGAAACAAATTATTGTGCCGAACTGAACAAATTATTGTTTATTTTTTACTGACGTAACGCAAGGGAGTCTTTCCTATGTAAGTTACACTTCATCTGTTCCCACCTCAGTATTGTTTCTAAGTCTCATTGTTCCTACGAAGGCTCTCATTTGCAAATTGTCCGGTAATGAGTGAGTCCATCCGAATACTTTCGTCGGCAAAATAAGAACATTAGAACCTTGATTTTTGGCATGAAGGTGCATTAGAGGACTGTTACCAGCAAGTTCTGAGCTGACCTACTTTTGATGAAAATTTCTGGTGATTTTTGATGAAAATCACTGGTGATTCTCACTTAGGCAGTGCCCATCTTAACATAGGAAGACTTTCAACTTGGGGGTGGGGGATTTCCAAGAGTTCAGCTCGCGTCGGAGTCCTGATGCCTACACTAGTTCGTAGGTCGTGTAACGTTAGTCACACTGCCATGTTTATAATCTGATATCTACAAAATAGCTAGTCAAAATAAGATAGCTGGTCAAAATAAGGTAACAAGTCTCACCTTTTCCGTATAACGTAGAGTATTCCTTGGCTGTCTGTCCCGCTCAGTCCTGTGAGAACATAATCCATTCAATCTCTACGACCATCAGCTATATACTGTTAATTTAATTATATAATAAACGGCTATTTTGCGTTATAAGGTCGTGAGACTAGAATAGAGTAAACTACCGGAAGCCTTGATGATAATTTAATAATTATGTAATCATTTTACCATGTGGGTGACATTAGAAATTTGCTGTGCAGGAAAATGGAACTAATTTTCTGTTTTGGTATCTTCATTAATATCACATTAGTGTCACATTTATTGCTAGTGTATCTTTGTGCCAGCCTTTCGACGTCCCTCCATCATTTATAACAAGAATAAGGACGGATATAAGTTGAATCACAAGCCTCTGGTCGGTCATTCATAATTCAACCATCGTCCATTAAAGAATATCCGCGTCCATAATCCAAAGACTTATTCCATATTCCATATAAGAGCATTAGTACCGAATTTAAAAAGACAATTATTGTATACATAAACATAGACTAGTTTCGTGTAAGAGAGAAGACTAGTTTCCTGTAAGAGAGAAGCGGTCAACAGTCTTCAATGATGCCTGCAAGACATCATGATGTTCCAAAAATATCAATTCCGTGTCGCTGATCAGTATTCCTAATCCGTATGATATTCGTTGTAAAGTCGTCATCTAGTGAATGATGATTCTCAGTCACGCTTTGATTGCACCATATAAGCACCATGAGGATCTTGAAGTAAAATGGGTCCATATGTTCCCTAGCCCCGGGTTAAGCGGAATTAGACACAAGTTACGAAACGTAACGCCATAGATCTTGCAGGCTACGCTCGTATTTTCCTATCAGCATGCGATATGTATCGTCAAATTTGAGAAACTTTGAGTGAAGACGCTTGGTGGTATAGCCCTGCTTTATAAGTTTCTGCAATAACGTTATGTGACATTGATTAACATCGTCACATTGAACATCGGATCTACCAAATGCTACTAGGCGGGATATGTGTACGCCATATGCAGGTCTCGGTGAAATATTACTGTCCAGAAAGGGATAGTTTACGATGTCGAAATTGTAATCATCTCTTTTGTCATAAAATCGACGAGAGAGAACTCCCGCTTCAATTTAGAGAGATATAGGTCTAAATATGATGTGCCGGTAGGGCTATCTGTAGTTTCCTTCAAATCCAGTGAAGGTGGATATATAACCTTCACTGCGTCATTTATATACCGATTATCCGCAGGGAGAAGATCGTCGAATGAGAAGGAACGGGTTTGGAATTGATCCGTTTTTGAAAGCGCCTGCACATAGTCATATTCATAAGAGAACAGATATAGGTCAGCCAACAGGGGTGCATAATTCGTACCCATTGGAATACCTATATGCTGTTGATATATTGTGTTGCCAAATTTCACATAAATATTTTTAGTGAGAAATTCAAGCAACTTAATAAACAAAGAAACATCCGATGAATGCTATCTCTTGTATGTAGTAGAGCTAAAGAATGATTTAAGGCTTCTGACATTAATATATCTAAGATTAGTTTCCTTGAACACAGATACTATTAATGAACTTAGGCGGTCAATAAGGTCGTGATGAGAGATTGTATTATAGAGAGTCTGTACGGTATGTGACCTTCAGCGTCAAGTTCTTCCGTAAGACATTTTGAGTTTTTCAATATCAGATCGAAGGTGTTAGCATTTCAAAAATGGGTAAAGCGGGGACATTTTTATGAACAGAAACCTTCACACTGGCGACACAGTTTTCAGGTTTGGCCGTCCGTGGTCTTCAGTTCTGTGTCTGTATTACAAACAAATAGAAATTCGCGATAGCCGTGTTAGTCTGTGTAGTATAAATTAAGAACAAAGGGTGACACCTGTAAGACTAACTAAGTTTAATGGTCACGAGCTTTCGCAGACAGTGGAGATCCGGCAGGTGAAGTCTTCATCTGACGAAGCAGATATTCAACTCGTGACCATCAAACTTAGTTAGTCTAAAAGGTGCCACCCTTTGTTATTAAAGAAATAGAAGAGTGTTTGTAGAGTTTGTGCTTCTTTTTCCTAGTATGGGTAAATTTGGTATGTAAATAAATATAATAATGGGTGAATAGATAAATATATATATTGTATAGTGCGGCCTTGCGGGTTGGTAAACGTTGTTTGATTGCCGTAAATTTTTGGTGAGACAATGGGACAGACTGCCCAAAGAATAAAAGTATTTCCGCTGTCACCATTGCCTGTGTTTTATGCCGGATATCATCGATTCTGACGCTTGGGCCGCGATACAGTGCCATGCGTTTATTTAAATTTGACGCGAGTTTTTGCAGGGCAATGGGAAAGACGGCTCTCAAAATCAAGGTATCTCCGTGGATTATATTTTTAGCCGAGATACCGTGTCATTGCGTTTAGTTATATTGAGCATGGTGGTAGCAGGATAGTGGAGCATCCGGTGTGTTTCCGGTGGCTGGGAGTGTTCGTCCCCTATCTTCTAACCCAGCTAGGACACTTTTGTTCGCCAAAAGATGGCCGCCTTGTGGCCATATTGGATTTTCGAATCGGACCAGAAAAGGTATCTTGCACAGCTAGACCCCAAGGGGCACCTGTGTACCAAATTTGAGAAATATCCACGCAGTACTTCCTGAGAAATCACGATAACAAAGTTTCATGGGAAAATCTAAGATAGCCACCTGGTGTCCATATTGGATCTTCGAATCGGACCGAAAAGGGTATCTTGCACAACTAGACCCCAAGGGGAACCTGTGTACCAAATTTGAGAAAGATCCATGCAGTACTTCCTGAGAAGGTGGCCATATTGGATTTTCGAATTGGACCAGAAAAGGTATCTTTCACAACTAGTCCCCAAGGGGAACCTGTGTACCAAATTTGAGAAAGATCCATGTGGTAGCTCCTGTGAAATCGCCATAACAAAGTTTCATGGGGAAATCCAACGTGGCCGCCCTGTGGCCATATTGGATTTTCGAATCGGACCAGAAAAGGTATTTTGCACAACTAGACCCCAAGGGGAACCTGTGTACCAAATTTGAGAAAGACCCATTCAGTAGTTCCTGAGAAATCGCGATAACAAGAATTGCTTACGGACGGACGGACGACGGACGGACGGACGGACGGACGACGGACCACGGACGAAAAGTGATTGATGGTGGGCTAAAAATATAGGTTGGTGTGTATATTTTCGCTTTAGGCAAAGTTAAGTGGACTGACCCATGCTCAATTTGATAACCCAGAAATCATAGGGAATGGCCCTAGTTTTGAAGCATATTCATGAAAAATTCATATAAATAGTATTTAACTTTTTCTTATATTCTAACTATTTGCAGATAATCACATTGTCTATCAAAATTTATCAAATTGGATGTATGTTGGTGTGAAAAATTCTCGGCTAGAAGGCTTTTAAAGCGAATCCCTATCTCTTAACCTAGGAAAGGGAGATAACTCAATAGAAAAAACAGGCAAATTGCTGCCAAAGCCAAAAACCACCAGCGGACGTCCTTAACATTTACAGAAGTTCGGGAACTACTTTTTTACACTGCCCATGCAATGTCATTATCTTCGAGAATACGCTTTGCATGTCTACAACAACAACAACAACAACAACACTCGCTTCCCTAACACCGTAACGCCATGATTTAAGATGAGAATTTTTATATATCTATTTTGAATATTGTAGATAGGTCTTCCTGCCAGTTACAAATGCCGATTCAGATAATATTTTACGTAAAGATCAAAACCAAGTATTTGGCTCCTAAATGTAGAGATGAAAAATATATCATGATACTGTAACTATATATTGTCTGAGAGCTAACTATCGAGTATAACAACGTTGGAGTAAACGCAACGGCAAGTTCATAATTTGACAGTCTAAACAGACATTCTCGTTAAGCCAATCTAAGCATTTATTCCTGATGAAATGACTTTTGGAAAAACGATTACTGACTGTAAATGCCTCTTGTTATGCTTACCCAATTTTTTCATGTAATATGTTTGTTTACACATCGCCGAGGCTCTATGGCAAATGCACAAGTGGGCGATGTGGATCTGAACTGAACTGAAGTGAGCCGAAGTTAAACTCAACTAACATTAAGTGAGATATGCGGATACAAACATATATACATTTTTTTTATAATTCTAAACCTTTATTCCTAAAGTCTGACAATGTTAAAACACAAACCAATGTCACAAGACGTACAGAAGAAAATTACAGGAACGAGGAATACAACGAGTAAAGTCACAAGCAAGTTTAGATGAGAAAATAACCCCAAACAGGTCTAGATAGCATAACTAGACAGGATCTGAAGTAACTTATCTATTTGTTACCAGAATTTCTCGTTTTAGTTGTTCTGAAAAGCCCACTGCAAGTATATTGGGAAACACTTGTGCACTCTATTCCAGTAAATCCACACATAATTCCATTGAATTGCTCATTTACATACATTTTGTAGCAGAAGAATTTACAATGAATGTAGTAATAAGTTGTTCATAACAAGTCACTGAATTTATGAATGTCTAGTTGTCTAATATATCATGGGGCAAGATAACATTTTCTATCTTCGCTGAAAAAAATGACACTGAAGCAAATAATGAAGCTCGTCTTCAATTGTCCTGAAACCTGATGACGTAGGCCCCCAACATCCACGACAGCAAAATCCCACTTCTATCCCTTGATGCAATGCAGGCCTCAACATCCATTACAATTAAATGGCTGGTGGAGATCGTTACACAATTCAATTAGTCTGTCATCTCCCTCATGTAACGTGACATCAACTTAATTGCCAGCACGAGGACCCTACATTGGCACAGTCGGTAAACATTAATTTGGTGTATCGAGTTACATTCAGGACTTCACGCATTGTGACGCATACACTATGCGTTGACAATTTAATTAGTTTCGTATTACATAAGCGATGGTAAATTTAAGAATAAGATAATTCGTATCTGAAAGCACGTCTTGTTTCTCCTGTTGATCTGTTTCTTATTGTGTAACACTGGTATGTCCCAATTGGTTTGTAAATATCTGCGATTATATATTTTCTGCCTTTAAAATAAACTAAAGTTCCTACTTGCCGGGTATCCATTCTATTTGTTTATTGGATTGTATAGGCAGACGAGAATTTGTCCTGCCATTTATCACCCGCCCTGTGAAATGGATTATCCCGAGTGAACACCTGTGCGTGTCAAGATCACGGGTGTAGATTTCGTACGTCACAAAGTTATTAACCGTGCTGAATCGTCTAATAATTGTACGGTTATCAGTATGTAATATGCGTAAGTATTATAGAATTGTGGATAAATGATCACCTGTCATGCAGATGAATGAGTGCACAATTTATCACGCGATTGGAAGAGGTATAATATGGGTGAGTGAGTGAATAGCATTTAACGTCGCTTTCAACAATATTTCAGCTTTATCGCGACGAACCAACTAAGCACCCAGCCAAGTTGCGTTCCTGCTACTTCATCGAAGAAATCTTTGAAGCAGCATGGAACCAGACACCCTCCATCCACCCTATAGAACACTGAGGACAGCACACAAGACACAGACAGGACGCTTACATGGTGCAATAAAGACAAGTGATATTACAGTCCTAGAAATCACATTATATAATACGCCATCAGGGTTCAGGTTCATAGCTTGCTTATCACACAAGTTGCAAAGTCTATCACCTTTCATATTTGTTATTATCTACAGGTTTCAATAGGGGGTCGGTGGTTAGAGATCCGAAATTTTGTGAAAACTAGTTGAAAGGAGGTGTTCGCTTTAGATGGATATTTTTCCCTTCAGAGTCGCTCTCTGTTGCTCTATTGTCTCGCACCGAGCCGGTCGGTAAACTGTGACGTAATGCTCAGGTGTTCCCCAACTCTTTGTCAGACAGGCCAGGCCAGTCTAATGGGAAATTTTGGTTCATATTCTCATACGGTTACCTTTAGTATTTTCATGAACGACCCAGATATTTACGAACAGTAATCAGTTATATTAATATATAAACCGACTCGAAAACTGAAAAATCACTGCCAAAAGTTCAGCGAACAATAATTAAGGAAGTAACTGCAAAAAAAAAAAAAAAAAGGTATTGGCACATGGGAAAGCAAGCATCACCATTTGTTGAGAGTTATTTCCTTAATAAAGGCCTTGATACATTGTATAAGACAAGCTTAACCTTATAACTTTTCAATTCATAGTTACAACTTTCCGCTGCCCTAAGACGAAATTATATATGTGTAACAATTATTTTTTTGCTCTGCTGGATCGCCAGAATATTCAAACACTGAACAAGTGGTCTGGCTGTGTGTGTGGAGTTGTTTGTGTGCAATTCTATTCACGAATTATAATAAAATAAGGGATTATGTACGTTAGGGGTTCGCTGTCTTTCATTTCACGTCACTTCCAAACTGAAGATGGACGAAAAAAGGAAAAAAGGAAAATATTTTTTCATGGATTTGGGGATTCGAACCAAAATGTTGCGTTTCTTTTAATCTGTAGTCCGACACTGTAACCATTCGACCAAGCAGCTGTTTACAATTATCGGGTTGAGGAATCATGTGCTGAATGACGGTGAACGACACTCTTTCAGAGCATTACAAGCATTTTGACATATTTCAGTATTATGAAAATATGACACCTTTAACCAAAACGATTTTTCAGTATTCTTTTGGATCAAACGCACCGCATTTCGATATGTAAGACTCGTTTTGGTTAAAGGTGTCATATTTTATATATGAAGGAAATTCCCTTCAAGAATATCGCAAAAATTGCAAAAACAAACAAATGCTTATTTTCTAATACTCGTAATATTTTTTTGACAAATCTCTTCTCGGTGAAAATTGAAAATATGAAAATTCAGTATTTTCTCTCTCAAGCTAATAACTTTTCAAGTGAACGAGAGGAAATTATATTTTCGGTTTATAAACGCAACACACTAAGGAATACGGTCAAACCGAACATCTCCTTTGGCTGGTATTAAATGAAGATAAATTTCCATCTTTAGATTGTCTTTGAATATGATACATGTGAGACATTTATATGAACTTGCACATGATGACTGCCAAGTCTGAAAGGCGGCGTCTAACCTTATTTCTCTCCTCTCTCTCGTTTGCTATAATAGCACTGTCACACTCACCCGCGATCACGCTGGCGCTCTCACTTCGACCTGAAAAGTATGAAAGCGTGAGGCAAGGCGCAGTAAGGTCTCTGAGAACGATTTGGTGACGCAGTGGAAACTGTCAAGGACGGGAGAGGGTCGCCATGAGCTACATTGAGCGTCAAACCTCGGCGCTTGTTTTGTGCATGCACAAAACAAGCGCAGCGGGTCGGCGCTCTGACGAGAACGGTGTAATGACGCAGTACAGTCGCCATGGCAGCGCAAAGCGAACTACATGAGCATATCGTGGACGTAGCAACAACGCATAGAAGCGACTTGGGGTCGCAGAAATCGTCCCCTGCGACTGGTGTGCGACTGCTGTACGCTAATTGGGCTCTCAATACGTGCCTCTTCCGTTCTTATTGCGCTGTTACTGCACTTCTACTACGCTTTGTGGGCTTGTTTCCGCTCATTCTACGTCCACACTGCGCTGCCACTGAGACTATGACGCTCGTTATACGTCCAAGGCGTTGTTCCGACGTTTGCAATAGGTTCACAGTGCGTTCTTATTACGATCCCACTTCCACTGACCCCCCACACACATTTTGGTATAAATACAGCTCCATCGTCTATACACAATCAGTGTGCATCTGCTCTTGACCATGGCCGCAGGCAGGCAGAATGTGCTACTTCTTGGTTTTTGGCCTGCTGAAAGTGCCCTGGTGGCAGGAGGCTCTATTTTTATACACGCCGCACATGCGCAATGAACGAGTTGCAAAGGTATTGAGAGCGTAGTGAGAGCGCAGCGGCAGCGACTTGGACGCACTGAGAGCGCACTGAGAGCACACAGAGCGCAGTGGGAGCGCATTGAGAGCGCACTGATGATCAAACTGGGAACGCATAGGGTCGCAGTGAGAGCGTAATAAGCGAGTCAAGAACGTACTGTAAGCTACTGTAAGTTACCTGGTGTCATGGATTTCACAATTTTCGGCGATGTCACTGCGCTTTGGTGAAAAATTTCAAAGTCCGGGAGCGCAAAGCGGTCGACGGCTGATCGCAGTAGAGTGTGACAGGCGTATTAATCCTACCTGTCCTGTGGGAGTGCACTTTACTAATTTATCAAGAAGTTTTTTAGAAGAAAACACATAAATAAACAACCGAGTGTGGTCCGGAAATTTTTTTAAATTCTAGGCTCTTCATATCCCGCAATCTGGCGCATTTTGAACACTGTTTTGAGGTAGAATTCTTTACAATAACTTGGCATTTTAACAGCTGCAAAAAGCTTCAAAATGGTTAGAAACCAATTTTGCGAAATCTTTCCATTTCGATTTATTCTGCATTCTTATGGTGATAAATTTGCAGCAGATTGTACAGTTTAGGAATAGAAATGAAACTGTTGATTCTGCTGGTGGAAGTTTCGTCCCCGAGGCTCGACGGCCACTGGGTTGCATTCATGTGTCCATAGTCGATTTGTTCCTCCCTTGCTGGAGGAATCGTGTTGCTCCACAACAAAGTGCACTAAAGTCATGGCACAGTGTATATCCGGGTTTTTAAAGACCCTGTTAAATATTATACAACCGATACTCCTTTGTGAGTACACTTTCCAAGTTCTCTGTCCTCTCCTACATTCCCATTTATGCGAAGCCGTAAAAGGGAAATGGCAAAAACAAAATTTTGGCCCCGATTAAGTCGTTATAACGACTTATTAAGGCGTTATAACGACTTAATCCATCAATGAAATTCCGTCTTACTTCTGCCGCTTTTATTTTGCTAGCTGACAACTGCCCTGCAAAACAGCGTTTAGATATGCAGTATGAAGTTTTGATAATGCCATTGAAGTAATAAACTTTGGATACATTGGAGAGATATGTAGGCTATAGAGGTGGGAAAAGTTGACGACGTCTGCCGACTAAAAGGCAACCATATGACTATGCCCAAAACTACCAATTCACATGGCTTCTCTGTGTTGGTCCGATAATATCGCCAAAATTATTTTGCTCGCCACCCTCCATGGCAGATAATTAAGGAGCTTTATAGCGTTGGCTCAGGCGGTATGGCGGCCCACTTCAAAGAACTAAGAATGGGTGAGACATACAGGTAATTGTATAGGCATTTGCGTACACTTCGCCATCCATAAGATGGCTTGCAAATCGTGTGTCTCCATTATTGCGGAGCGATATCCGGTACTTTACAGGATTCTGTTCGGCCTTCATCGGGCGGTGAACAGACTCGAGAAATCTGATATATTACAGGTTTTCATACC